>VUQH01088110.1:1848-19802 GCA_015106775.1 Etroplus canarensis
CCTTCTCTGTGGTCTTCCTCTTCACCTCCAGCCTGGCAGCTCCATCTTCAACATCCTTTGTCCAGTATATCCACTGTCCCTCCTCTGAACATGTCCAAACCATCTCAGCCTTGTCTCTCTGACTTTGTCGTCAAACTTCTCAATCAGAGCTGTCCCTCTGATGTACTCATTTCTAATCCTGTCCATCCTGGTCACTCCCAGCAAAAATCTCAACATCTTCAATTCTGCCACCCCCAGCTTTGCCTCCTGTCTTTTCATCAGCATCACCGTCTCCGGACTATACATCATAACTGGCCTCACTACTTGTAAACATTCCCTTTCATTCTTGCTGTTATCCGTCTGTCACAAAGCACCCTGACACTCATCTCCACCCTCAACCCTGCCTGCACTCTCTTCTTCACCAATCTTGTGCTCTGTCTGTTGCTCTGAATGGTTGATCCCAGGTATTTAAACTCATCCACCTTCACTACCTCTACTCTGTCTTGATTCTACTGACTTTCATTCCTCATGAATATCCATACAAAATGCCATGGGAATTCATCTGATATCTTATTAGGCCTCCACTGAACTGCTAACCTGATTGACATCCCTGTAGTTATGCAGCTTGCATTCAAAGCTTGAGGTTCACTTTTGTATCATGGATGAATCTATCTTAAATTTAAATCAGAAAGGCAAAAGTATGGAAAGCTGAATACAGCAAGACTTTTATATACAGAACATTGTGTCAGATTATCTATGCACACAAATGATACGCTAATTATGTTCATACAACAACAAACAGCTATTGAGGTGGCCAAACTTGGAGTTTTATTTCCTGAGGTGAAAGACTGACTGCTGTGTTGTTTTGGTGCTGTCTGGGAAGGGTCATTTAATATGTTTCATGTTCCAGTCTCCTGCAAGTCTGAATACAAACTTAAATAACACAATGTCTTCTGCATTTCCTGGAGTGAGCAGTTATTAAATAAAATAAGGGCTTCTGCTTGACATTATGCAATACAGTGGTGAATCAGGGAGATTATGAAAAACACACAATGTTGAGAATATCATCCCTGCTATAATATGTGCAACTCTTTCTATTTCTTCCTCCTCCTTCTCTTTTTCCCTCTCAAAATGTCTCCTATTCAGATCATTTATCCTTTTTTAGACATAGAGCTCTCTTTTTTCTTCTCACTTTATATCCTCTTCTCCCTCTTTGTGCATCATTACTTTTAGACAGCATGGGTTGTCTGTAGTATCATAGGTTGTTTCTAGTATCATAACAACCTTGTAAATTTTGGTTAATTCAGTCAGGTCCATTTTCATTATGTGTGGAATCCCATCGCCAGCAGAGAAGAAACCAGACTGCTATGCCTAACACTGCATTTTAAAATTGTTTCCACTGTTTATCTTTTATTACAACAAAGCCTAAATTATCCAGAAGGCTATCAAGCTTCTGTTTTTATCTTTTGATATGAAATTATTCCTTTTGTCGCATTTTTTGCCTTCTATGCATAGTAAATGAAAGCTGCATGGCCGAAGTGGAATCACGGGTGCTTTTGAAGCATCCTAGAAAAATGAAGAACACCCGTGATTTGATTAAATTTATGTTTGCTGCAAGCACAATGAACAGCTTCGTTGAACAATGTGTCACTGGCTAATGATTAGGCTCTGTGAAGTCATGCATTATGATGTCTGAGGGCAGAAATTGCTATTTATTTACATATAAACCCAAAATTGCTTTTAGTTGTCTTCTGCACATCTACAACAAAGCATGAGAACAATACACTAGTATATGATGCATGTATCATCAAATGTTATGATTTGTAATGAAATGTACTGGTTTGTGTGTCCCTACATATGTTCATTCAAGCATTTTGAGCAAACAGCATAGTAATATGTGACCTTCAGAGAGGAGCAGCAATAGGATGAAAGAGGAGGAAGGGCAGTTGGCCTGAGCACAGTCGAATAGAGCTAACCTCTACCCATCTCTGTCTCTCTCTTTATATGTATATATGTTTATATAGAAAGCAATGAGGCATGTAAGCATGCTGTGCCAGTCACCACACTCCCTGGCTGTCCTTTTATTCTGTGTGCTGTGCATTTAAGTGTCCCACTCCCTTCTGCTTGTCTCTCCAACTCTTACTTCATCCAAGTGAGCCAATCAAGACAAACCAGGATAATGAATTACATAATGACAGCTTCTGTAACATCATCTCCCTGTCTGACTCCATGCCCTCAGCCATGGGGACAATTGGAAAAGAGGGAGGAAAACAGGGCAGAATGAGCGAGACACACACACACATGTGAAGGATGAAGAAGAAAGGGTTTGTGTGTAAAGAAGAAATAAACAGCAAGAATGGGGGAAGTGAGACGTTTGACATTTACAGGGTCCTTATTGAGTCATTTAAAGTTCATGTGGCACAGCAGAACATCTCTATCAAAAATACACTTCACAGATTGTGGATAATTTCACACCAAACATGGTGTCACTGCATCTTTTTACGATATAAGTCAAAAGGTCACTAACAACACCTCTATGTCCAGCCTGGACTGTGATGTGGAGACAGTTTGTAAAGACAAAAGAAAATGATACTAAAAATACAGTGATTAAACAAACACTACAGTCTTGTACAGTGGACAGTGGTGGAGGGGTGTTCCATAGTGAAACCAAAAGTTCAGTGAAATAACAGCGTCCCAGGCAGGACAGGTGAAGATGACTTATTGGTCTAAATTGTAACTCAGGCACATCAGGGGTGACACCAGCCTTGGCCTTCAGTCCTCACATTTTTTAAGCTGAGTTTGACAAGCAAACTTCATATAGCAGATAGCTCCTTTGGAGACTGGAAGTGTCTCTGCCACTTAATATCACACTCCTAGCTGGCAGTGTTAGCACTGACTGACATGACAGAGAGGTCATACTGAGACTTCCTCCCAGCTTTAGATATATTGCATTCCATGAAAAAAGTGTCGTCTTCTGCTCTCCACACCTCTGTAGTCTCCAGATACACTAGGGGCAGGTGAGGTAACCACCAATAACTTTTTAGTGTTGTTCGGCTATGTGAGAAATTCTTATGGTGAGGACCCCTTGGCAGGGAACAAATCACATGACACAGCTTGTGCCACTTCTCACTGTGTGCGTGTGTGTCAGTGCCCACAAGCTGGCGAGTAGCTTAACAGTTAGCACACATTTCATTTTCAAGCATCCTCACGCATTAATGCAACATTGTGCAAAGCATCACTTTGTGTTTTCTCTCTATGCTTTCCCAAACTACAGTGTTTCACTACTAGTGTCTGGACTAGAGCTGTGACAATATAAAAACTATTATCAAAAGAATTTGAAATGTTATAAGATCCATCCATCCATCTGCTTAACCAAATCAGGGATGTGGTGAAATATAGTAATATTTTATTGCACTTTAATTATTGCCTCCACCACAGATGTGTTATGTTTTTGGATTGTCCATCTGTCCATTACAAATCCAGTTACTCCTTTTACAGTAGCTGACTTGTTTGCTATATCTTTACCAAACTTGGTGTGGTTAATACCTATGATGAGTGGAACATCTGATAACATTTATGAGACTGTGGGGTCAAACGTCAAAATCATGCAGAGTCAGATTTAAGGTAAAAGTATGATGTGATAGTTCTAGGCATTTCATTTAGTATTTGTTTTCTCTTTTTTTAATTAGAGGAGTTTAGATGTAACAGAAAGAGAGTGGTGTACAAAAACACACAAAAGAACTTGATTATTTACAGTATTATTATATTTATTTTCCGTGTTTTACCATGATATCAGTATTTCAGTTTTTACTTATCACCGTTATCATCAGTGCCAGTATATCACACCCCCTCTTGCTTTTACCAAAAAAAGGTGAAAAAAATAGTGTTTTGGGACACAGGTTATTTAATTAAGTTCACCCAAAATATTTTTTCTAATAAGTTCAGCAATTCCCATTTCACTAATAAATCATGTTAGCCACGTATGGGTCTTTCATTCAGCAAGGGCGAGCGGCAACCTGCATGAGTCACCCACTTACTCACCAACTCAGTCACTCCTACTTGTCTCAAATAACAGTCATGCCCCCAGCTCATCAGTTCTGACCAAGTTGTAAAGTATTTTAATCTCTCATTCATCCACTCAGCCATTCACAAACCCTATCTTATTCATCCATTCAGTACAGAAATATACATTCAATCCAGATTTCCAGCTGATCACACTTACAGCATAGCTCCTTGCCTCACTGGCTCTCAGGTATGATGAGACACTATGTATCTTCAGCTGCTCCCTTGTATTCTCCTCAAGGGATCGGCAAAGCGGATTAATCCACATCGGTAATTTGGCAAAGGTTTTACACCAGATGCCCTTCCTGACACAACCCTCCATGATGAGAGGGGCCTGTGTCCCCACCTGGAATCAAACCAGGGACCTTTCGCTTTTGAGGCAAATGTGTAAACACTATGATGAGACACTATAAACCCCCAAAAGAAATATAGTACCAAAGCAATCATTAAATTCCCTTTAAGTAGCCAAATTCTGAAAAGATAGCAAGTATTTTAGGTCAGAACACTGTCCAGTGTACACACCTGTGGCAGCATCCACTCCCAGTGCTGCAAGTACTGAGTCTAGATACAGTAACTGTTTTTATATGAAAGCTTTTATCATGATACTGTATAGTGAGAGGCTTTCAGCTAACTCCCTAATGTATGCAGTGTATCTGGGATTGCAAACCAAGGGTTTGTGCATCACTTTGTAGACACCGAGGCCACTGTGTGGAGCAGGGACAGCCATTTCCAGAAGAGAGAAAGTGCCTTCATGAGCTTTACTGTGATTTTTACCAGTTTGTGCAATAAGTTTAGGTAATTTCACAGCGAGTTTAAATAAAGTTACCTCCAAAAGATTTATGCAGTAAGATTCTTACATGTGCCATCCACCTCCCATGTCGTTATTGCATATTTCATGAATGCAGCTGCTCTCTTCTTAACCCTAGAATGGGTGAAAATCACCCATTATTAGTGCTGGATGACATTAACCCTGGAACACAAACGTGTTCCAGGGTTAATAAGACATAACTTCCGTCAACTATGACTGAATGAAAATCACAACAGTATCAGCCAGTCAATCATACCTCAACACATTTGTGGTATTTCTCAAGACCTGCTACTTGATATACAGTATTTCATATTGGATTTATCTCTTCATCTTCTTCTCCTTCTTCTTCTTCTTCTTCTACTTCTTCTACTTCTTCTTGCCACAGCGGATCATCTGCCTCCATGTAACGCTATCCCTTGTATCCTCTTTTCTCACACCAACCCGCTGCATGTCCTCCCCCACTACGTCCATGAACCTTCTCTGTGGTCATCTTCTCCTCCTGCCTGGTAGCTCCTTCTTCAACATCCTTGCTGTGCCCTTCTGTCTTTATCTTCTCTCTCCAGGCTCTCTTCCACCGGTTCCCTATTCTCACTACAGATCATAATGTCGTCTGCAAACATCATAGTCCACGGAGACTCCTGCCTGACCTCATCTGTCAACCTGTCCATTACTGTTACAAGCAAGAAGGGGCTCAGAGCTGATCCCTGATGTAAACCCATCCCCACCTTGAACCCATCTGTCACTCTTACTGCACAGCTCACCACTGTCTCACTGTCCTCATACATGTCCTGCACCATCCTGATGTACTCCTGACTTCCTCATACAGTACAATTCCACAGTTCATCTCTTGGCATCGTATCATATGCTTTTTAGCTCCACAAAGACACAGTGCAACTCCTTTTGACCTCCTCTGTCATCTCCAGCTCTGCACTCTATCACTATTTTTCTTAAAGATCAATACCAGTGCACTTCTTCTCCACTCCTCAGGTACAGTATTCTCTCATTCTCCAAGATCCTATTAAACAATCTGGTTAAAAAATCCACTGCCCTCTCTCCTAGATATCTCCATACCTACACAGATATGTCATCTGGACCGACCTTTCCACTCTTCATCCTCTTCATAGCTGCTCACTTCCTCCTTACTAATACGCTGCACTTCCTGATTCACTCTCTTTTCTTTATTCCCATATGTAATTAAAACCCTGATTTTAAAAGTATTCTTTTTAGCAGCTGACAAGTTGTGTAATACAAAATAACAGTAACAGCCAAGATTTTTATGTCATGCATAAAAGCACAGTCCATAAAACTCTTTAATTAAATTACCACTAAAACTGTTCCCCTTTGCCCCTGTGGCCACTTGTCTATGTGTGATGTGGACATTAAGATGTATTTAATAGCATCTAGAGCAAGCTGCTAAAGAATGCATCAGCATTCCCACCCACCTGCTTAGTCTCAGAACTCCAAAAAATAAATTCAGCATTTCGCTTGCTCAAAAAAGTGCTTTTCTTGTTGTGAAGAAATAGCTTTGGCTTTACCAAAGAAGAAAGCACAGAACAATGGTGGATTTCTTTATTTACTCCAAGAACGGCTAAAAACAAACATGTCTGTTCGTTCAGTCCATTCCACAGAACACTCTTATCAACAGAGCCCAGTATGATGCTGAATTTTATGGGCCCATAAAGGACAAGGCTGTTCCAGTGTTACAAGGGCGATGTCAAGGAGGCAGAACTAAAAGCTATTAGTAACATTATATTACAAAAATATTTGTATTATATTTGTATTGATAATAACCAACTAAATTGCTTGTGGCCACAGCAACCTCTGAGTAAAATGTTAAATCCAACATTATGTCCCACACGAAATAATGAGCACAATATTTACAAAACACAGACGTCCCGCTGCAATCTTTGATGCAGCCCACTCTTATACTCCAGCTTGCACACGAAGGATTTTGAGAAATTTCCTCTTCCATTTAAGAATGAGAAATCTGGATTTTTAGAAGGGTTACAGTTTGTTCAGTTTTTAAGCTGCGGTGGCTTTGAAGCTAAAACAACTTGTTTAACAGTGCAAGTAAACTGAAAGACTCCATCAAGACTGAGTACAAGATCATTCAGATAATTATCTGGATATGTTAATAACAGAACTTGAATGACATGGCTTAAATGAATGAGGTGGCAGACTTTTTTTAACACAGCGCTTGCCTCCTGAACAAAGCTTTAACTTGTCAGTCTCAGCATGAACCGGGTTTAATTTGTTGGACAGCTGAAAAAAGTACAGTCTCTCTGTATGTGTACATAATCAGCCATGATGGTTACCAAACCACATAATGGATGTCACTGTACAGCTCAAGAGTGGGATTTTATTTTAGTTAGACATTTATTTTTTGCCTAAAGGTACTCCAAAAGAAGCTTGAATCACTAACATGAAACAGTCAAGCCTTTAAGAACATTTCCAGTATTACTGTTTGACATCCAGTTTTTGTCCAAACAGATTTACTATATTACTCATGATAAAAGACATTTGCACATCTTCCTGCACTTCCTGACTGAAGCAATGCTACACATGGTGCGCTTCCTTTATAGAGCAGTATTTAAAAAATAAAAAAAAAGATAAGGAAACTAAATGAAATTGCAGAGGGGTGTGTAAAAGGAAGGAGATGAAGTATAAACCTAAGAAGTAAAAGCATCATCAGTAAGATAAAGGTAAAGCAAGGAAATGAAGAGTAAAGTGAAAGCAGAACAAGAGACTGAGTGCAAATGTACAAGAAAAAACATTATTTAGAGGTGCAGGTTAGGAAAACATCAGGGATATATGTGAGGAAAGCCAAAAGGAGAGGTAAGATGGAGACCAAGTGAGGGGGCTACATTATCGACTTCAGCAGTGATGTGCTGTGTTGTGGATATCAAAACTTTTTGTCTGTAATGTACTGCTGATCCTAAACTGAGTATTCACTTTACAGTTACTAATCAAACATGTGTCAACTTGTAATACATCAGTCCTTCGCTTATTTGCTGAAATTGAAGGAGAGAATCCAAATAGAGGATATCAGGAGCAAGTAAAACTCTAAAACCCAAATCTTTAATTAATAGGCAGAACAGAGGGTTGTGTCAGGAAGGGCATCTGAAGTAAAATCTTTCCCTAATCAAATATGCGGATTCATAATATGCTTTCCGTACAAGATTGGTCAAGGCTTGGATTAACAAGCTGTTACCTGACAAGGTACTGGTGGAAACTATGCTACTGTTGGCGAAAGACAAAGAAGAAGAAGAAGAAGCAGATGAAGACACAGATGGTCAGTCAGTTTAGGTCAGTGGTTCTCAGACTGTGGAGCGGCCCCCACTGGTGAGGTGCAGAGCCACTGTTGGTTGGGCACAAACAACCAAGTGCAAAATATTAAGTGAAACTAAGGTGAATTTTATATGAAAAAAGAAACAAGCAAATGTTTACTAATGCTTTTGCACTAATAATCATCACCTTTATTCAAGTAAAATTCAGTGTGGATCCTTTTAAATTGTTAGTAATTCTGGGGGTGTGGGATGTGCATTCTTGTGTGGTGTGGGCCACATAAGACTGAACACAAGAATGTGTGGCTTCTGAAGTAGGGTATATTAACAAAATTTGAGAACCACTGGTTTAAGTCCAGAATACAGAGTCCCTAAACAGTGAAATCACACAAAGGTTTTATGATGAAAAGCATTGGAGAAAATGACAAAATGGCTCTAAAGCTTGTCTACTACTGTTACAATGATGATCTGGCAAGTGAAAGAGGCAACACAGTGGCACGCACTGAGTAGGTCCCTTCTGTGTGAAGTTTGCATGTTTTCCCAGGGGTAGAAGTATGCTGTGGTAAGTGATTAACTGATTGAAGAGTGAAGGCAGGCAAGTGAGGGGAAAGTTAAGAAAGAGGAGGAAGGAAAACTGAGTGCAAAGAGACCTGAATTTGGACAGTAGAACAGAATATTAAAAACACCCTATACATGGCTAAAATTCTAAGCCAGAGGTTTTGAATCTGTGTTTTTTGTCTATTTTCCACAGCCCCCTGTGACTTCGATACAGATGAATAAAGAATTAGAAATAAACAATGGTCATTTTTATTATTTTAATTTGTGCCATGTAAGTGATCCTTCGCATTACCAATTTGTAAAAATATTTAGCCGAAAATGTTTTAATATGTGACTATTGCCTAGCAGCCTATCCTCTTAGTTTTGCTGAACCTTAGTAGAAGTTTGGCACAGTTGCAGGCACATAAATCTATAGACAAACTTGCTTGATCTGCAGCGGAATTTAATTTAAAATTAAATTGAAACTAGGCTATTTTTTAAATGTTACTATTTAAAAGTTATTAGGCTGCTATGTGTTCAAAAATTATCAAAGTAGGCTCCTTTTGATTTAATAAATTTGCACTTGAATAGTTGCCTGCATAGTGTTATAGCTACTCTGTTTCAAAGAAGACATAAATATGGAGATATTTTTTTTCCACCTTACAATGATTTCATTTTGCAGCTTTAGTTCCAAAATTGTATAAATATTTTTAAAAATCTTTCTATTGCAAGGAAGTGTGGCTAAATGGAAGTAGTCAATTTTGCTAAAAGATGTTTTATTATTTACACCATATTAGTAATTTTAATGGGCTAATTTATGTTTAATGGGCTATGTCACATTTATTATACACTCAAGACAGATGTATTGCTGTTTTCAACATATCTGTATGTCTATTCAAAGACAATGCGTGTTTTCTTCATTTTGACATAGTCCCAAATTGTTGTGATTTTTTTTACATTAATTCCATATTTCAACACAACATGTGTAAAAATAAATTATAGAAGTGTGTAAGATATTAATACAGTCATTTTGGTAGTGTATAGTTTGTGCTTAAATACATACAAAATTCAAAACTGGCTCAAAAATGGCTCTGTTAATAGTAAAGATTGCTGACCCATTAGCCCTGACAGAAGTCACACACGCATTTTATGTTGTTGTTCAAAAGAACAAGGAAGTACCACTAATGTGCAAAGATCTCGGGTATGCCCTCACTAGGCTACAGTAAGGTCCATAAGTTTAGGGACAGCGAGACATTCTTTTGTAATTTTGCCTCTGCACGTTGTTGGTTTTAATACTTGGATGAAAATTCCTTGCAGTCAGTGCAGTATAGAACCCGTTGAGATGCTCTGCCAGACCTTTACTGCAGTTGTCTTCAGTTGCCACTTGTTTGTAGGTCTCTCTGCCTTCAGTTTTGTCTTCAGTAAGTGAAAAGCTGCTCTGTTGGGTTGAGATCAGGTGACTGATTTGAACATTTAAGAATATCCAGTTTTCTTGAGAAATTCTTGGATTGCTTTTGCAGTATGCTTTGGGTCATTATCCATACAATCCATCCGTACAATCAGTTTTGCCTGAAACTGGGTGACCTGGTTCCACTGACAGCCGTACATGCTCATGTCATAACATTGCCTCCACTGTGTTTGACAGATCATGTGGCATGCTTCATATCATGAGCTGTTCCTTTCCTTCTCTGTCCTTTTCTCTGCCCATCATCCTGGTACAAGTTTATCTTGTTTTATCTGTCCAACGATTTTTCTGGACAGGCTCTGTTAGCTATTTTCTTTCAAAGTCTCATTTTGCCTTCTTGTTCTTGAGTGTAACCACTGGCTTGCACTTTCTTGCAAACCCTCTGCATTTACATTTCTTGATCGTTGTCATGGTCTGTGGGTTTTTGTGGTTGTGGGACTAAGTTTTGTTAGTTTCAAGTATGTTTAGTTTTCCTCTTTTCTTTTCATATACATAGGTTCTTCTTTCTTGTAGTTTTTGGTTGGGTTCTGCTATTCTAGCTTCCCTTGTGTTTTCTGTACATGCTATCCTTGAGCCCTTTGTGTAGTTTCTGTTTACTGTTGTGATTCTGGGTTTTGTCTGTATTGTTTGTTTCTTAGTTTTCATGCATCGTCTGTTGTATTCTCTGTTTATGTTTTAGCCTCAGTTCTAGCCCCTGCCATTGTTCATTTTGCCCTTTAAAGGGCAAATGAAACGATTTTGCCAAAAATCACAAAAAGTCACTTTTCCAGTAATATATAGTTTAAATTATCATGTGATACATGATGTCCGACCATATTTTTTAGAAAACTAATGATTAAAACCAAAACATACTGGAGATTTCATGCTTTTTACAGAATTTGCTGAGCTTAGTGCGGCCACGCACGTTCGCAAGCTCATGCAACATGGAACATCAGAGTTGCCAAACTGGGTCACTCAGTCAGTCTTGTGAACACTGAAATGGCGAGCTTTCTTGCAGACCAGGATGAATTAAGTGAGCTTGAGATGAAGCTAAACATTCAGGTACGAGGCTATATGTTTGAACCGCGTCTGACAACATGGATTTTACCCGTGAGCCAAGCGCTAGCAGTTCAGACTGCGGGCATCAGGATGAACATGTCTCAGCCGGCGAACATTAATACAGAGACTGCTGATCCACCACTCCAAAACCTGGACTGGTAAGAGATATTCTTCAATATATTTTTGCCTCAGAAATTGTAGCTTTGTTTAAAAAAGGGCTATATTCCACCTCCCAAAAGCGTGTTTGCCATTCACAGAGACGTCACCCTTTCGTCAACCATTTATTCTCCTCAGTTTTATAAAAGACAGACCTCAACACACCATATATGAAACTATTATGATCTTTAATAAGATAACGACATCCACCCATGGTTTATATACACGCTTTTGTATTCCATAGCTGCAAAAATACATGACATGCACGCATTCAGACGCATTCTGAAACTGTCACTGCTATTAGAAACTTACCTGCAAATTTGCCTGCTTTGCCACTGCTAGACTTCTTTTGGGTTTTTTTCCATTTGCTGGGGTTGTTGCGATTGTTTGGCCAATGTGGGATTTTTCGTGAAGCTGTCATCCTTGAAGTGGACCTCACATAACCTGGAGTGCTTAGACGACTTCTACAGGTCTCTTTCCTCCCAACATTTGTAATCCACATAGCTTGTAGTTTGCTTTTTGTATGGCTCCAGTGGAAACTTGAACATTGCCAGGCCCATTCCTGTGACATTTTTACAGTCTACCGCGATGCATAAGCCCATGATGCTCCAGAAAAATTAGTCCACTTTACATAGGACTGAATAAGCAGGGCTGAGCTGTGTGGCCACATTGACGTCACGGGGACAGAAAAAGCCGAGCAGCGATTTGAAAGCAACGGTCACTTCTAGACAGTACAAAACCTCAAAATACTCGAAATTAAAAACATATTTTGAACAAGTATGCAAATATTTAGGGGTAAAATTGCTCTGCTAATCCAGTTATGTGTTTTCTCAAATCGTTTCATTTGCCCTTTAAGTCTTCCTTATGTTTCCCTGTGTTCAGTCAATGTGTGGTTTGTTGTACGTTCCTTTTTCACCTTATTAGCCAGTGTTTCTTGTGTTTAGTTTGTTAGAAGTTTTCTCCATGTCTCCTTCTTGTGTTTGTCTTTCTGTCAACTTGTCTCATGTCTGCATTCTCAGTTATGTTTCTCATTTCCTTTTTACTTTGGGACCAATCATGTCCTGTGCATTGTTTATTTTTGCTTCCTGCCCCTGATTGTCGTCACCCCTGCTCCTCTCTCTCCTGTTGCTCGTTAGTTGTTGGTCTGTGTGTATTTATACCTCTGCCATTCTTTAGGTCACTGTTGCATTGTTATTCTATATTTCTGATGTCAGAGTGTGTTTCCCTGCCTGTTTTTTTTTTTTATCACGGTCTTTATTTATGTTAAGGGATTTTACAGCCATTAAAGCTTGCTTTTTGTTATTTTCAATTTGCTTCCAGGAGTTTTGCATTTGGGTCCTCTTTCCGCATTCACTGGCAAATCATGGCAATTGTAAACTTTGACAATGAGCCCACTGTGAACCCTGCGTTTCACCTTATGATAGCTGGGATAGGCTCCAACACCTTCAGCAACCCTGAACTAGATAAGCGAACGTGGATGAATAAATGGATGGAAGCCTACCTCATTGACAGTGCTCTTCATTTGGCTAGATGTTGTGAAAGGAGTTTTCTTAACAAAGGAAAGAAGTTGAGATCTTCCACTGTAATTGTCTTCTATGGTCTTTCAGGCCTTTTGGTGCTGCTGAGCTGACCAGTGCATTTCATTTTTTAAAAATGTTCCAGATTGTTGTTTTGGCTGCTCCTAAACTTTTTGCTATATCTCTGATAGATTTATTTTGTGTTTTCAGTCTTAAGAATGGCCTTCTTCACTTATATTGACATCTCTTTTGACCTCATATTGAGAGTTTCAGTGAACAGCTACCAAATACAAGTTGAACACTGAACACTGTGCAACGCCAAGATTTTATCTGCTTAATTTGTCATTGTACAATGAGGCCTGGCCTTAAAACTGCTTGTGAGTCAGTTGTCCAATTACTTTTGTATAAAATGATGTATAAAACGGCTGTAATTCCTAAACTGTTAATGCAATTCTTTTGTTAAGCCCCTTAAATTAAAGCTGAAAGTCTGCACTTCAACCACATGTTCACTGTTTGATTTAAAATCCATTCTTAGTGTACAGAGAAAAATAATAAAAATTGCCATTGCCTCAGAACTAATGGACCTAACTGTACGTGCTGATATTTGGACGTATGTAAGGTTTCGCTGTTTAGTGGTAATGATGCAACAATGCATCCTGAACAATTCTGCAAAGTAACAAAGTAATGTAAGGAATAGCAATACATTACCTTTTTGAGTAACAACCCTAACACTGGAGATGTTCAGACTGGTTAAACAAAGGCAGTGTGTCCCTGCAGATCTGTGACCTATACATAAAAGTCTGACAATAACTAGATAACTAGGTGATATCAGACCTTAAACTTGCAAAAGTGTTAGTGATATTCCTTTGTCTTTTTCAGCCTCTGACGGCAAATGTAAGAGAATATATTAAGAATGGAAATTAGCTGCTTGATGTGCAGTTTTATGTGCTGTGAAATTAGGTTTTTCAGGTGTTATTTCTCTGTGCATTTACCATAATTTACTCAAGGACTGTCACACAGTGCAAACCAGTTGCCAGTCTAATATATTTTTCTCCTTACAGTGACTCTGCCAGTTAGGCAGACATATATGACACAGACCAAAAATGCCGTCCAATTTCCTTTTTTCGACGGGAAAAGGCACCTTACTATCAAGCATCTCTCTGAGCCTGTCAAAACAGATTTCTCTGACACAAGCAAGGGCATCCTCCACCCCTCTGAGAGGTTTGATAGAAGATACAGAGATGTAGAGACAGACAATGCTCATAAAACCTCAATTCACTGACAAACCCCATGCCCCTTAGGAAAGGATGCTTACAAATTGACATATAACTTTACTGTAGCTGTCGGTATTTCTCATTTTCTGATGCAATAACCCTCGTATACAGAACAAACTGTCAGATAGCAGAAATAACACTGTTTCTGACACCCGTGGCTTTTTGTGATTGGTGTAAGTCAGTTAGATAAATTAGGCACACTTGCAAAAGCACGCACCCACACATACAGGGACACATCCTGATACACCTCATTCTGCTTATGTCATCAAATGTGGTGTTAAATTTGCGCTCCGAGCAAGAATACACTCTACCTGTCACCATGGCAGCTGCGTGGGGTGATTGCAATCAAACAATCAACGGAGGCTCATGGGAAATAAGCTCGGGAAGAATGAGCTCTCCTGAGATAGACAGACTGAGGAGGAGAGAGAGACAGACAGAGTGAGACAGAAAAGAGATGAGCAGAGTCGACAGAGGAGGGAGATCAGAGTAACCTTTTGTCTGCAGTGGCGTGAATAAAGTATTTGACTTTGCCAGTCTGCTGCTCAGAAGAATTTGAATGCAGAAAGAAAGTACATGTATGAATAGTATGAATTATCAAACAATAAGCATTCTAAATTAATAATGATGAATTTCATAATGCACTTGAATAACTCTGTTTCCAACAAGTAGGCAATGGTGTCATAGCTTCTAACTTTTAAACTCACATCAATAAATACATCTTATGCTGCTTTATAACCAATATAATTCAGTTTTACACTGTAATAAGAAGATCTATTATAAATATAACAAAGCACAGTAAAATTCAACATACTCTTATAAATTTTAAAAGAAGAGTGTTTTGTGAGCAAAAAATGTGCTTGTAAGAAAGCAAATGTCCACATAAGTTAGACTGTACTAAACTATTTTTAGCTTCCCAGATCCTCGGTAGTCCATGTAAAGTTCAACTAACATGTTTAAATGAAGCAGGTTATTATCTTGAGAATTCACAGCAAGCAGGTGGGTGTCATGTTTTGCCCCACCTGGGTATGCTCTACACAGGCACCACCCCTTGCCCAAACCAAAGGGAATATTTGAGTAATGAGTGTCGGACATGGCCTCTTCTGTTCTGTGCTGCATGTGAGAAAGTGCAGCTTTGATGTCCAATATCCAGTCCGGATACTCTTGACAGTGTTCAGAGTTCGTGTATGAAAATGGGTTACAAGTTGCGTCCACCTTTTAAACGTCTTCATTTAGGTAATGGTTTGTTAAAGATGGAGTGAATCCATCATAAACTTTTCAGATTATTGTAATTCAAGAGTTTGTGTTTTCAAGCTATAAAAAATATAGCCTATCAGTGGGTTAAAGTACACTGTATTAAAAAAATACATTTAAAAAACTTTTTTAAAAACTCATAATATCAAGGCATCTTGATTCTATAGTGTTTTCTCAACTTTTGACTCTTATTGACGTTACTAAGATTAGACAAGAGTTCAGTCAATAAAATTTTCTTTATGTCTCTTGCGAATGCTGTGAGGTAGCCTTGGAGATCTAGCCAGGGGACTCTTGCAGGATTTGAACACCAAATTATTGTTCTAAATATGGTAAAGTTGTTGTTATTGTCTGTGGAATAATAAATTAATTGCTTGAATGCTGGTCAGAGAAAATCCCCCAAGACTATCTTGGAACACAACTCCCCCATCTTACTGACAAAGTCCCATCAGAAGTTAATACAGCTCTACTCAAAATTACCACTTGCTGTTAAAATATGTTTGATTTGTAAAGTCAAAGTTTTATGTGACTTAAGCTATAATTTTTTTTCTTTGCTTAATGAGCAAAAATTTTCAAGGTTTTTTTTTTGTTTTGTTTTTTTTTTTTTTACAGAGTATGTGTTATACCGAAAGAAAGAGATCAATGGTACTTTGCCTTGACAGGGTGTAAAATTAAAATTCAAATAGGTTGAACCTTCAAAGAAATACCATTTCAGCTTTAATCATTGATCAGATGTCCACAGCCTCATTGTTTTGGACTGCACCAAAACAATGGACTTTGGACTGTGACTGCTCTTTGCGTTCTTGGTCACAGCAGCCAGCTGTTTTGAGCCAAAAAGCTCTAAACGTATACTGCACAGTACTACAGCAGCAAACAAAAACAGTTCAGTAACCAAAGGCTTGACTCCAAATAAATACTGATTTTGCTCTGTATGTGAAAACGTGGATGTGTTTAGTGAAATAAAAAAGGATGGGTTGACAACTTGTTTCTGCTGCCCCCGAGTGGCCAAAAATTCAGCTTCAAGTACAAATGTAAATGTATGGCTTTTAATTGTAATGGAGCATATCTTAGAAAATTTTACAACACTGTGAGCTGAAGCAAGAAAACCCCAACAGGAACAAAGATTAAAAGCAAAGCATAGAAGCGCCAAGCCGCTTGTTAATAAACATAAAAAACCCAGCTAAAAAGGAAAAGGTCTCAAGATCTGTATTTTAAAAGTGCCCACAGTTGGCAGTGCGCCTGGGTGACTGGATAGTTTGTTCCACCAGCAGGGGAGAGAACAGCAGTCCTGAGTCCCCTGTGGTGCAAGCACTCCATCCTGGGGGCTCAGAGGTGCATACTGTTGTTTGACCTGGCAGTGGAGGACTGTGAGATAATAAGCTCTCTGAGTTATTGGGCAGGTTGTTTTTTTGTGCACTGAAAAGGCAGCAGAGAGCGATTTTGAATTCAGTCCTAGAAGGGAGACACACTCCCACCTGACCCAATCTTTTACTATTCCATGATGTAACACTCCTACTTATGCCCTAAGCTCATATTTCTCTACTTCTTTCCTCCCTCTTTTTTTATAACTCTCTCTATCCCACCCACTCTGTCTGCCTCTTGCGTACAATCGCTTTCTGTGGGAATACATTGAATGAGTGAACTCAGCCTGTTTGACTGAGTCTCCTGTTAGGCTCATTCTCCCTCCATATCACTCCACATTAGCTTCATTGCATTTCCTTCCCCTCTGGGCTTCAAATTAGCCTTTACCCCCAAGCTGCTGCGAAACATGACAGCACGATTCACCCCTTCACCCACCAGAGCCCATCTCTTTGTCATACTCCTCATTCTCACAAGCCGTGTGTGCGTACCCTCATCACCTTTTGCAACCCTTGCCTCTACTTCTTCTATCTCTCTCTCTCTATGTCTCCAGCAGCTACCTCCAGCTGCACGAGAGAACCATATTTAGCTTAAACCATGAAAATTGAAATGCTCTGTTGGAGGACACCATCGCTGTGTGTTAGTGGGTGAAGTTTCACGCTGGGACCCGGGGTATGTGTACTCGCAACTACATGGCTCAAACCAACCAGATGCTCCACAGGGAGATGAAAGAGCTAACGCAGCAGTTTCACAGAGCCACTATTACTTCATGCTTCGCAAGAGGAGCATGAAGAGGGAGGAGGAAGGAGGACACATAGTGCCTTCAAAGAAATGGAAAGCACAACAATGCCGCAGATCAGCTAGGGTTCTGTGCAGAAAGAGAGGCAGACAGTACACCTCTGGTTAAGCACTTTTTCATCGCTTAGCTTGTAAGCATCCCGGACATCTTAAGGTATTTTATCCACCAAAATGTAAGGATTAGGTGCAGTTTGACACAAGCTGATTTTCACCCTTAGAGCCATAGAGGATGCCTCTCTGTGACTGACTGTTAGACAAGTTCTGTCAACTCCAGCACAGTCAATGAAAGTGCAAGTGGAGTGGAAATATTGCTGCCCCTGGCATGCTTTTCCTAGCCCTGCAGTACACTCAGATTATCAACAACAAACAACAAAAAAAGATAATCTCCAGCACTGTAAATAGTGGGAAGGAACATTTAGGCCAAAACAC
>VUQH01088111.1:0-13594 GCA_015106775.1 Etroplus canarensis
TAAAAAATCCTTCACTGGTCATGCTACCTTGACCTGCAAGGACACAATAAAATCCAAGGCTTATGTGGCATCGGCAGGTGCTGCAGCTGCTGTATAAAACTCTGAGTATCCAGTATCAGGCTTTTGTTTGCTTTTTTGATTTATTGCTGATCACGGCCCCACCTAACATGTGCAGAGGGGAGTCTGCTCCCCCTCCTCTCAACACCTCATCTCAATAAACTCTATCGCTTCAGGAATGCCTGGGCAGTGCTCTCTCTGCTATTGGAACTTTCCCTGATGATAAGATGATGGTTTGGGATGTTTTGTCGACACACTCCTATCTCAAAAACACTGACTCACAGACCAATCATAACCCATCAAGACATCTGCTGGCCCTGTGGTATCCATCCACACACTGACCACAAGTGAGAGGCTGATGATGTGACTCAGAAGATAAAACAGTGATTACAGGCACACAGATTAATACTGTAGGCAGTCAATGATACTAGTGAGGTGAGCTGACTTAGAGAAAACAGATACACAGAGGGTGTGGGCAGCAAATGACAACACACTGCATGACTGTCAACTAAACAGAGCAAAAACGAAACAAATAAACAAGACGATGTTTTCCATCAGAGACTTTTTCAGTGACCTTCAGTGTAGTACAATTGTAGGAGTAGGATTCATAGGATTACTTCAGCAAGCACTAGCACCAGTGCTTTTGGGCAGTGGTGACAAGGCAGTAATATTTCAGAAAAAGTTTATGATATAAATACAATAAATACTTAATAATAATGCCAGTTTAAATGACCAACCTGAGTTGCAGAGATGGAGGGATTTTTGTGATAATGCCAGTGCACCAGACTGACAGGGACTGGTATGCTTGCCTGCAGTGCCGTGCCATTTGTCAACAGGCAGGAACAAACTGTGTGGCTGGTCATTAGGCTACAAAGTTAATAAAACACATAGGGTGAAGACAACTAGAAAATTGCAATGGGAAACCCTGTTTTATACTCCAAGTGGGCATTTACTCATAATAATATCATGTCACATCAGTTTCATTTAGTATTCAAACTGTAAATCTGATTAAATTAAACCATTTGTAATAATGTATGAAATTATAACCAGGTTATAATAATGTGAAACGTGAAACAATCCTTGGCTACCTCTGAAATGTTCAATTTTGCTGTGGAAAGCATCATATCACCCAGTTCTTTGAGTATCCTTCACTATATTGAATTTATCTTTTTTAATTAATTTTTCTCACTAAACTCTTTTTACTCAAAGGTCAAAGTTTGATTTTGACTATTAAGAACCAGCTGAACTGTCCATTTATAAGGTTTACGTAGCTTTTCACTGTCTCTCACAAGTCGAGAAAAAATTTGGTTGTATGAATAGTTTGGAAAAAAGGCTTTCATTTTCTTTGTTGCGGAGAACTGATTACCTTAACTTGGCATAAAGACAAGAAACTTTGAGAAATAGATCCAACTGTTATTCTCTGTTTCAAGTTTTCATGCTAAGCTATTGTCTGCCAGCTGTAGCTTCACTTTTGTGTAGAGTGGCTTAGTAATCATGTGCCCTTGCGCAACAATAACCTAACCTCAGTTTGTGCAGGACATTGAACAAAAATGTCATAATGATCTACAGCTTATATGGGGGAGAAAATATGCACTATATTTTGAATATGTTGTGTGGAAAGACAAGAATGTGAGAGTAATGTGCAAAGAACTAGTGTATTTCCTGACACGTGGACATAAAGTTTAAGGTTATATTGTAAACTGGAAATTACATGACAATACAACTCAAGGTGCAGAATAATTCAAAACACATGTAACAAATAGTGTAAAAATACTGGAAAATGAGTAAAGTAATTCCTTTTTTTAGTAAGGACTTCAGCCCTGGTGTTACAGCTGTTGTTTTACAACAGTGACCTTTACTGATAAAAATATTGTTGCCCTAGCTGAAATATTTATGTCTTAAATCCTTGACTACCATTCAGCCACACTAACATACTGGGCTCAAGTTCAAACATGCAGAGAGCAACTGCAGCTGTCTTGGGTGAGGGGGACATCGGGCCAAGGATGGGCATGCTGACCCCCCAGTCCGAGCATCTGTGCCCACTTATTCAGACTGGCATCCTCAGAGCCAAAGCCATCAGTCACCGACAGCAATGACAACAAAATACGCCAAGGGAGGAGTACGGTTTTCACTCGGGTAAAAACCACAAGCTATGAAGCACCAGCACATTCACACATGAACTGCCACTGTAAGTCTTCTTCATTTGTCTGCTATCCATTAAAACACTAAAACAAACACAGCTGCCCCTACGCCACACTGATCCGTCTTTTCTTTTTGTGTTTCTGGGCTATAGCATGAATGTGTAGGATATGCATCCAGCTTCAAGCAGAGATCATCTCCAAAAATTAACAAGATCGATATAATGTAAATGTTTAACACAGTTACCGCAAATTTAGATATCTGTTCTTAAAACTTTTTGCTGAACCCTTCTCTGTCCAGTGTCTGTTTTCTTTTGCCCACCGTATCCTTTATTCTCTTACTTCCCACTCTCAGAGATGTATCTTTGTTTGCGACTCTGCCTAGAAGCTGGAAGCTGGGAGTTACCACTTCGTTTTTGACACTGACACTTAGTTTTGACAATCTGTGAAACATCCGTTTTTCAAACTACAGATCTGATGAACTCTTCCTCCCGCTCAGTTGTGCCCCAGGGCCTCTCGCTTTTCTCGCTTTTTTCATTGTGCTGTAGTACACATTGCTGAATGAAATCTTCTGGAATAGCCCTCACTTTGTACAATGAGAACTTTTAAACTCTCAAGTCAATGCTGCAGACACTTAACTACAGTAGGCAAATGTATTGCTTCTTTAATCAGCATAGCTAAACAACTTAGCTGTGTGATTGTCAGTTTAACATCATAGAGACAGTTTGCCTATGTAGATACTGAATTTTTAAAAAATCATTAATAATTTATATTTAAAAATACTGTTAATCATTACCGGTTATTTATAAGAGCTGTGATGAATACTTTTCATGCCCTGCCACATTATTTTTGGAACACCAACCTGAATGGCAAAACCAATGCTATCTTCTGCAGCCTGTCTGTTATTTTTATTAGGTTTACAGAGCAAATATGCCAGACAGCTGTTGTTCAATTTTATAAACAACTAGCAACTCACTTTGGTCACAGCTCACAGGATTGATTGTGGAACAATTCTATGAAGTGCCCGGTAAGGACAGGTATGCATGAAAAAATGTTTTTACGCTTCAAACCAGCGTGTTAATTTTCTGCTTTATTTTGTATAGTTGTTGCTCATAAGAGGCAGGTTCTGATGGCACTCCAAGTCATTCAGAGTAGGCAGGGTTGTTTCTCTCCCTGTCCATTGCCTCACTACTGCCTTTTTAGTTTTAGTGAGGGCATCCTCTATTCACTGAACCTTCTTGCCAATTCTCTCATTTTCTTTTAGGCTCTTTAGGAGGCATAAAGCTGGGGTATGACAGACTTTGGAACCTGTGCTGTCACCAAGCTTTTCCAAGAATGACCACAAATAGGTAGTGGCGCTATAACAGTTCAAGAAAATATGAAGAATATCACTTTGTTCCATACGGCATCTCCAGCAGATGTTTGAATGACTCAGTCTTGCCTTGACCTTCTCACTGCATCTAGTCCTTCCTTAATTTATTCCACTCCTCACCTTCATAAATTACCTTTAAATCCACTTTCCAAACAGCTTTAAGGACTATGCGAACACCTGTATGTCCATCAGTGCAGTAAACTGAATTTGAGTAATTTAAGTTTTAATTTAATAGTTTAAGTTTAGAGCATACAGAAGATTGCTTAGACAAGCTGGTGCCTGGTAAGCTTACTTTCAAAGAGACAGTACCTAAGCTGGAGGAATCTCTGGAAGTCCTTTCACTACAAACTGTAGAGTTCTCTCGGCTCATAGAGTGGTACTGTGATAGGAACATCAAGTCAGCTTTTGGACCTTCTTTGCATTATCACACACAAGAATTATTTCTTTACAGTAACAACACCTAGTGTTAGTAGATTTTGCAAAACCCCCACTGACAAACAACACACAGCCATGTATGTCCCTTGAAAGTGATATAACCCAACTTTCTGTTTAATGGCTTCATTACTAAATCATCTTTGATAGGTACAAGCTTTTGAAAATCAAAAATCCCTATAACAGCTTTTGTGAGGGTTGGTATGAAGACTGGAAAAATATGACATTATATGCTGCTTTGAATTCAGCTTGATCCAAGGCATCTAGTTTAGAAAATTTGGCATATTGCTCAAAAAGTTACATGCATAAACGCACGTCTAACTTTGACCCATTGCTACAGTGCTCCAGTGGTAATTGTATTTTCCTTAGCACATGCATCACTTTTTATTTAATAAAAATTATAGTGAATTACAGTTTTACATAATTCTGCTAACGGGCAATCTGATGATGCTGAAAAAATAACCTCCTTTGCGGAGGTAAAATTAGAGACATGAAGCAATGCATTGGAAGTGAATGCTGCTACATTTAGGACGCCTGCCTCCTCCTCCTCTTTCTCACCCCAGAGCCGAAGATCTGTTAGTCAGGGGCTGGGGAGTTTTTGGTCTCCAGGGGCACATCCCTCTGAACTCCCTGCCAAACTTCTCCTCTCTCCTCCATCATCTTTGTTGCTCAGCTCTCGTTCTTTGTTTCCCCTTTGGTTCCCTTTTCCCACTTCTTCTGCTCCTCACGTTCAACTTTCTTCCTTCACTTGAGCCTCTTTTTAAATTTATGTTGTCTTTTCCTACTTTCTCATCAACACTTTTCACTTTCACACCCTTATCTATTTTCCCCTCTTCCCTTCCGCTCCTCGTCCTCTCCCAGTGATCCACCTCCTTTGCAGCCGTGCATAATTAGGCCTAAACACAAGGCTGCTCAAGCTCACATCTGGAAGGAGTTTGGACATGGCAGTTTCCTACCAAGACGACTAAATATTTAGGTTGAGAGTTACTGCATGTGGATGAACTCATGACAGAGGGGGTGGGAAGGGGAGAGGAATGGGGAGGGGGAGATAAAGAAAAAGAAAAAAAGTGGGACGAATGACTGGAGCTCAATACAGAAAGCTGAGAATAAATTTATGCATCATTAAACTAGTGATAAATGTGAGTTTATAGAAATGGTGATGTGTATAATCTGAGGCACAGCAATGTAATCAAACTGCAACACAGACACTGATGAGCCAAAGAAAGAGGTGATAATATTGGGGAGACAGTTTGCTTCTTTATGGCTGGCAGGAGCAACAAACAGCCAACTAATAGTTTTAATAAACAAATCGCTGTTGGGATTTCCCATGAGGCTGAGGGGCCTCAGCTGGAATGTTCACAGGGGCCAGCTGTTGTGAATTACACGTAGCAGCCGGCCCCGGAAGCCCTAGGCCTGGTGTCCTCCAGCCTTTGCTTGCTCAGCATGGAGGAGAGCATTCCTCCAGGCTGCCCCAGAGAGAGGGCAGCAGGGCTGGCTCTCAAGCCCTCCGATTGTGGAGAGGAGGCAAAGTGGTGTAGGGCACTGAGAAAGCTCCCCTGCTGCACCTGGGATACTGTCTGCAGTCTCTGAGTGTCTGAGGAATGTCAGGAATAACACGAATATCAACACAACTTCTCACATTCCACATCTGGAGCTAATGTCATGAGCAACAATGGGAACACAGGCACTTGAAGGACTCACTGAATCTTGAGGAAAACAAACTTTCTAGACACCAGTGTTTTTGGGATATAAAGAAAACGGTGGATTGCAAGTGGGATTGTTTGTTGCTGCTACAGAGCTTCATAAAAGTGTCACAGAATGCAACGCATATGCACAAAACAACTTAACCAAAATTATAAGGTGTGATGTTAGAAGATTATCTTCAGTCACCTCAACCACTGCCACCCAGGCAATTTCTCTCTCCTCCGATTTTTAGCAATGTGTTCCCCAGATGTTTATCCTGCCTTTAATAAGCAAGAAACATAAGGCTCTATAAATGGATTGCTGGCTGGCTTTAGCTCTCCTGGGGCATAAATCCCTTCACTTTACCTCATATGCTTTCTCCTACGGGGCAGTTGAACATTTTTTTTCCCTGTGACGATGTGCACATAGCATTTCTCCCGCTGGGTCAGAGTACAGAGACAGTAACACACTGTGGGAACGAGCAATGTCTTTAAAAGTCTGAGCAGCTGTGAAGAAAGTGCTGAATTAAGGTCCAAAAAATGTTTCACTAATAGACTGGTAGGCCATCAATCATGGGCGATAGTGTGTTTTGGCCAAGGATATGGGGCTTTCAAGTTTGGTCCAAACAGACCACACAAATAACTGCTTTATAATTACAAATATCCAGCTATTCTAGGTCACAATTAGTGCTGTCCAGCTCTCACCAGATTTTTTTTCCTCTTCAACAGAAGGAGATAGTGAGACGGGGTGTTGCAGTATTTAAGGAGCCGCCCACATAAAATGCTCATAATGTGTTTCTGTTTATTCTAGTTTTGCAAGGCCAAGTCAGCTGGGACATGTGCACAAGTGCTGGTGGTGGAGGAGGAAGAAGGAGCAAGCTGAACATAAGGCGTCTGGCTGAGTCTAATTTAAAGTGACAGCGTTGTGTCAGAGAGGCAGGGCCAGATGATGGCTACAGTCAGCCTGCCCTCTTACCACTCATCTTAATGCTTTACAGAGTTGCAGTGCTCAACCCTCTGCTAGAAATAAAGTAAATCAAGACGGAAACATCTGAGTGTCCCCATAGAGTAGTGGTTTACACATTTGCCTTATGAGTGAAAGGTTGCTGGTTCAAATCCAAGTGGGGATGCAAGCCCTTCTCATCATGGAGGAATGCATCAGGAAGGGCATCTGGTGTAATGACAATGAATCCAATGTGGTGGCCCCTTGGAGGGTACTCAAGAGGATAAACTTCTGACCTAACAAGCCTTATTGCTGCAGCAGGTCATCAATACACTTAAAATGTGGGTGTGGGGGCCTGATCAGACATTATCACTACTTTCTAAATGACACAATAAAAAGTGACCTTCCTAATCTTATAAAGTGGACACCCTGTGGCTCCTTCTTAATGTAACTATCAAAAAAAAAAACTTTAAAATGTAGTTGATTAAATAATAATAGGATATAATATGAATACTGTTAGAAAACTTAAGTGACACCAGAGGACATTAATGACACCTAAGCGTATCAGAGACACCAGTGACTCAAGGCCAGACTAGAAAACTTCCAGTTATGCACGGATGATGCTTTAGTTTAGATGTTACAGTGAAAGAGTTCCAACTCACAAAGTGACGGTTCTGTTGGGGAGCAAAGTGGCATCCGGAAGTTCTGTCAGCTCCCCCTTGCTGCAGCTGACCCTTTTCCCCACAGCCTGGACGCTGTGCGTTTTGGGGCGCTCGTCCGCGCAGCTGCAGCCGCTGGTGGATGCGAGCAGCCCGGGGCAAGCCTGGGAGAGCCTCGGCTCAGAGGCAGACAGCAGGAGCAGCATCAGTACCAGACGCCCCGGTAGCAGAGGGATGCCAACGCCGGGCGCAAACATTGTCCTTCGGCTGGATCTCACCTCAGCTGCACCCCCGCCTCCAGTCATCCCATATCTCCACCATGAAGCTTACAGGGGGTGTAACGTGGGCAAGAAAGGTGGTGGTGGTGGGGGGGGGGTGGTCTGCTTTCAGGCCTTGAATGAATGGTAAGGTCAAAGAATCCGCTCAACAATGACCACACACCATCCGGTCATTCCAGAAGCATTCAGCACCGTTGATTTTCCAAGTGTCCCGTTATGTCACGGCAGCCCGGGCGCACAGATCCTTTTGGTCCAAATGCTGAATAAATCCAAGGGATGTGTGACCATCCAAACGTCTACAGCAGCTACAAACATACGCAACGAGCTGTATCAAATACACTTAGGGCTTTCGTTTAGGACACTTTGGGAGTGTCCAGATCACCGCTTTCTCGCCCTCTAAAAGTTAATCCAGGGGTTGATGGGACTGAGGGCTGAGCAGTCAAAACCACGGCCACACTGTCATTTATATGAAGACCTGAAGGAAAAAGGATCATCTCCAACTTTTCTCACTTGTTTCGCAGCTCTTGAAAAGTTTTCCTCAGTGTGTTCTCCGGCTCCGAAGGTCTCTGCTGCCTAATCTCACTTAATTTAAATTAAATTTAAACTTGGAGAAAAAAACCCCCAAACTTTTAGCCCGGACTGAAAGTGAGCTGGCGGCTCCTGTGTAATTCCCAAAATCTAGCGGTTTTGCCTGCTTGTCTGTGTCACACTCAGACTTGGTTACTACCCCAAGTGCGCCCATTCCGTCTTCGTCTGCGCACTGGTCCCCGCGGTCCTAGCGCATCCGGATCAGCCGGAGCGAAACAGAGAGGAGGTTCCACATGTGACCAGGAGCGAAGCAACCAGGACTCATCACACCGCCCGGTCGGTTTTAGTTGACGTATTGGTTTGCCCAAATTCACCCATATCTAAAGAATTAAATCAGGTTATCGCAGCGCAGCAACGAGACAGCAAATATTCAAAATCACAAGGAGAAATATAAAAAAATGAGATATTTGTAACGATATCTGCTGCCCTCAGGTCTCTCTTGAAAAAGAGATTTTTAAAAAATCTCAAGGAGACATTTACCTAGATACATTTTTTTAAAGCACATTTGATCTGACGTTGCATATTGCCGCTGTTTCTTAATTTGTTCCATTTATTTCTATCCAAGGTTTAGAAGTCCTGGAGGTCTGGATTTTAATGTGTGCCTGCACTGATGGGAGAGCAAACTGAAAATTATGAATGGATACAGAAAGCCTCGAGTGTATTGTGTGTTTCAGCAGATCAAAGAGTTTTCATTCAATCAACGGGAAGCAGAGGAAGCAATGACTTTTAGAGATATGCTCTAGTAAATTTTAAACTGTTACTGCAGAAAGAGTTATGCTAGTGCAGAAGAGTTATATCATGCCATATTGTAGATGATAGCCACACTCACACACGCACACATACAGTATATATATGTGTGTATATTTATGTTTACAAGTGGCCTGTCATAAATGTTGCTGTAGATAAGTCTTTTGCTACAGCACTGACACTCCTAAGAAGTCAAAACAACCTATCAAATATTAACAGTTTAAACTGAATTAAGATGTCTATGCTTTAGGGTTAAATGGAATACAAGATACAAGATACAAGATACAAAAGAGCTTTATTGTCATTTCAGCCACGCAGAACATGGTGAAATGAAATAGTGTTTCATAATATATGGACTAACAGAGCTACTGAATATTCTTCCGCAACCAAATGTTCTGATTTACAGTACTCTGAAAGCACACATCCAAACCCTCAAATCTTTTGTTGAAAGAATAATATTTCTATAGAAATATGACTTTTCTCCCTTAAAAGATTCCTTCCTCAAAGTCTCCCGCTCACTTTTTTTTTTTTTTTTTTGCCTGCGTGTATGGAAAGTTCCCCAAATACAGTATTTCTGTTTTAAAAATACTTTTTGATATACGAGAGGCTCAGGAGAATGGAAACCGTGGCGATTCAAATCTGGAGAGTATTTCACAGTATGAGAAGGTGAACCAGGAAAGCGTTTGAAATGGGATTTTATGCAACTGGACTTGACATGTATTCACTGACATATCCAAACTGCAGGCACCTCAGTCATGCAGGCAAGCCTGGCAGTATAATGGTGCACTGTGCTCTGACCCACACAGTGGACCCCTGGTTTGTTATTCCTGTATATGATACTGTATGTTGGAGTAGACTTAGAAAGCTGGTATAATTATTGAAAGAAAGCACAAGGAGTACAAGGGCGCCTGCTCAGCAATGAAACAGAGGGCTGTTTATCCAAGTTGTTAAATAAGGCTTTAAGTACAACACCCCCATCCAACTCCACAAGGCCCAAATCTCTCTCATCTGGAGAGCACAGTTTCCATTTTAAATGTCACGTCCCAAACTGCATATTACATCAAATTGTACTTAATGGCATCCAGACAAACTTTAATGTCGGTCCAACATTTTCTCTCTACGCACTCCACAGTTCCCTCACTCCTTATAGCTTAGCAAGCAGTCTCTCCTTCTTCTTGTTCCACATCTGGACTCCATTCCAGGTGTGTTATTGAGAACAGAGAGAACATCACGAAGGAAAGGTGGAACACAGGGGAGGTTGGAGGCTCAACAAGTAGAGTTGAAATCGTGTCTTTGTGCTTACACAAGCTTTTGGGATGTATAACAAACGATAGAGAGATGGTTGATTATACCTCTTTCGTATGTTTGTGCTCTTCTCCAAATCACACACTGGATAAATATCTAAAACAATGGGGTTTTCAGCACAATTACAGAACCAAACCAAGCAAATGCTGGGGTTGAGGCAAAGCTCAGGATTTCTGCCAATGGATAAACAAAAGAAAACTTGCAGCCGGGAAGCAGACAACAGGCCCTCCATCAGGAAAGCTTCAGTTACTGAGCCTTTCTTGAGGGCCTCATGACATCTAGTGGTGAAATCAGTCCTGCAGTTCTGTGCAGTTTCTGGATGAATGGCGTTAACACTTTACGAGAATGCTAAGCCCATTGCTTCTACGTTTCTCAGGGGTTATCAAATATGTGGCTCTGCATTTTCAACACCAAATCGTTGCTGATTATATCATTATTAGCATCAGCGAAAGTCTTTCTAGTAGTTAGAATTTAATCCAATATATTGCTGAAAATTTAAGGTATGTCATCCATATATAATATAGAACTCAAATATAGAATTTCCAAAGTTGATTCTGTTCATCTGGACAAAGTTTCCGTGGGAGAAACGTTTCATCACTCATCCAATTGACTTCTTCAGTCTCCACTGACTGCAGGTCTCCCCAACCTTATAAATGGCACCTTCAAGGTCAGTTGATCAAGGCATATTATCAAAGGTCGCTGATCAAAGGCCATGAGCACCATCCACAGAGAGTTATTCAGCAAATCATACACGTATAGGCTTCCCTATACTCGTTTATATAAATCATTCATCAAATTTCTCCAAAGAATGAATTCTTATCAGCACTTTCATTGTAATCTTGTACAAAGATGTTATAAAAGTACAGTCTTGATCCAAAAGCTCAGCTTTTTCTAAACTCTGAAAAATACATCTGAAACTGCTGCAATACTGCCGTCTTTTGGTTAGGAAAGTGAATTACATGCTGATCACTGTAAATGAGCTTTCTAGAAGAAACAAGTGTGTTCTAAAATGATTTAAAGCCTGGAAAGAGCAGTCGCTGTTTACATTCTCAGCTTCAAAGGGCAATGCCAATTTATAACCCACCGTTCTCCTGTGATGCATACTCTGTTAGACACCAAGCATTCATTCTCAGAACAGGAATGAGTCTCCTAGCAATTTTTAATGCTCTAAACTTAATCAAATGAGAGGTCTGAATGACAAATACATTTGTGGGAATCTGAACATTAGCAAACTAACAACCTTTCTGTACAACTCCTACTAAAGGGATGTGTGCAGTTTATGTGCATGTCTCACAGTCCTCTGGCAGTATAATGGTGCACTGTATGCAAAAATAAATGTTAAAACAGGAACCAGTTGGACAGCAGCAATGAAATTGTTTTCTGTACTACTTTTACTGAGATTCCTTCTGATGTTAGACATGCATGCTTGGTTTGGTAGAAATATTTACATAGAAGAAAAAGTAATATAGTAGGAAAATATTTGGACACATTTGTTACACACTTAAAACTCCAGAACAATCATTATTGCTGAGGAAGCTTCAGGTTGTGCAATTTTATTAAGTGTCACATGACATGTGAACATTATTATGTATCTCTGAGTACTGCTGTAAGTGTAGCATCATCAATTCTTTTCACACTACATGTCCTGTGCATACATTATGCATTTTATGTGATCTATATTATAGAATACATTCCAAACACATTGCAATCACAAACATCAAAAAATATCTGTATATTAAATGAAACTCTAGTCCCTCAAAAGTAACAAAACAGCCAAAAAAAATCCCCCCTTATTTTCTTCTTATAAATTTAGCTTACAAAAGGAAATACAGAAAAACTCAGGGGCTTTTGGCCTAATTGTAAATTTGCAAACTCCTGTGTTTGTAATGTGACCCCCATTTCCCTTCTTTCTGTCTCATTCTCTCACATGCACACGCACACACAGAGATGAAGGGAATGTCTGCAGAAGAAACTAAACCCCTGCATGAGAAAGCATTCATACATACACACCCACACAGCACTGTCTGTGTACAGTACGTTTTTAAAAAGGCATGCGGTGTAGGTTAGATTTTGGTCCCTTTGTGTCAGCAGGAAATTTAAATGATGATCCTGATCCTCAGAGTCAGCCCTGTTGAGTTTGTCTAAAATGTTGGTGTTATGTAAATTTGGCCTTAGTCTAATGTGTTGTGGCTTGAGTCCATGGCAGCTGTGAATCATTCGGCCTAAGAATAACCTAAAGAGCATGGAGGCTGATTATAATTTGAAACAGAAGAAAAGAAAAACAAAGCCCCAATTTTCATACAGTTACAACAAAGGCAAGAAAGTGTATCATATTATTGCAAAGTATGGTTAAATGTAATCAGAAAAGAGCATCCTGGACCATATTGTTGAGCCATGACCACCTCGATGCATCATCCCAAGGTCTATTACTCAGTCAGATGAGGTGGAGTTCGACGCAGACAAGCAGCCTTATGTGTCCAGCGTGGGGCGGGTGTGAAGTGATAGATTCAGTGGTGAGGGGACACGGTAGGTCGGGGGTAACTGCCTGGGCCCTGGTACCTCTCTTTGGCGTGCTTCTCACAGTACATCACATCTCCAACCCAAAAATGACCTCGCATACTGAGGTTAAGACCGCAATCTGTGCATGTGTAGCACTCTGGGTGGCGGAATCGGTCGTCCGTGATGCGCACAGCCTGTGTGCTGTGGAAAGATGAATGCAATCAGGCACCAGGTAGATCAGCACAGATAAAAGGCTAAAGTATTATCACCTTAACTTCAAGAGCCCTAGAACACATTTTATAACCCATAAGAACCCATGGTGACATGGGTGTAACAAACACTTTAAATGTTCTACAATCTTCCTTATAAAGCTTTATGCTTTACTTTAACTTATGAAGTCTGTAAGAAAAAAATGGGCCTGGGTTCTTAGGGATTAAATTAACATTTTTAGTGCAACCAGGAACTGGATGCAAGAGTCTAACTGGAATTTTTTCCCCATTTATCCACAAAACTTTACACAATAGACCACAATGATGGAGCAAGAGCAAGAGTGTACTGCAAATTTATAAAAATAAAATGAAGCAGACAATTTACACAAGTATTCAGACACTCAGTACTTGTTTAAAGCACCTCTGGTATTAATAACAACCTCAAATTTTCTCAAAAACTGAAAAAAATCCAGGATTGTCACATTTCATTTCGCTTCCCCATTTAGTCTGGGTGAAGTCTTCCTGAAGCCAGTTTTGTTTTTTTAATGTTGAGTACCCAAAGGTAAACTGGCAGCACTTGCACAAAACTTCAGAAAAAAAAAAATTGGCAAATCTGTTTTTTACCAATTTGTTTTCTCCATGTCAACAGTCATGCTAAAAATTTAGCCTTGAGGCCTTCAGAACA
>VUQH01088111.1:25485-35502 GCA_015106775.1 Etroplus canarensis
AAAAAAAAAAAAATTCACAGCTCTGCTCTGAGACTCAAAAGGAATGCAGTGAAGTAAGTGAAGAAAAACAAGAGGGGGAAAGACAGTAGAAGAAAGAAGGAAAAAGCACCGTCTATTGTGACAGGGAGTGTGCAGCTGCGATTAAGCTTGATCTTAGAAAGTTAAGAAAAAGAGCGCACTTCTGCCACTACCATCATCCATTCTGCAGCATCCTTTGCCAGAATTTTACAGCAGCATGAAATGACTGGCACTAGCGTTACCCTACGCTACCCACATACTCTTTGATCCAAATCATCACTGTTGCATTTTAAGCCATCAAACATTACACACAGTGATCTCTAACCTACAATGCATCTGGTGAACTGCACTATGGCAGTGCCAACAGTGCCAAACAATGTTTAATATAGCAGCAAACTCAGGCTGTCCTCAGCTCGCCTGTGCCCCTCCCTATTATTTTTTTTCTTGGATGGGAACATGCTCACAGATGGGAGAGACCACTGGAGAAAATCATCAGCCAATTTTTTGTGGTTCCTGTGGCTTGCAAAAGGAGGAAGCTCTGATTAAAGCTGCGCTGAACTGTAATCAGGAGTTCATAGTCAACAGTCCCAAGATCATTAGGGCAAGTCACTGGTATGTTGTACAGCATATTCAATACCTTATCAAACTATTCACGTTGCTTGCACTAAGACAACAAATTCAGCAAAACACACCTGTAGGATGCAAATGCACAAAGGCAAAATCTCACCTTTTAAAAAAAGCCTGGAAAGCAGATTTGATATCTGCCTCTTATAAGCAACAGGGCCCACCCAAAACACAATATTTCTGGCCAAAGTAACATGCAAGCTTTAAGTATGTGATTTTTTCCATTTAGTGTTAATTATATTTTAACACCATGCTATTAAATTTACTTCCTTAATAGGCAATAATCACAGACAAAAATAAACATTTAAGGGGTCTTAATTTAAAAATCTAACTTTCTATAAAATGTGGCCCTCTGCCGCAATAAGACAGCCACAGAAAACATGGCAGCCTAGTTGTGGAAGGTTGTGTTGAAACTTGCTGTTTATTTTAATCACCCATCCATTTTTATACACTCATACCTTCCATGGCAGGGGTGAGGGGGCTGGAGCTTATCCCAGCACACTTAGGCAGAGAAACAGAAGACCCTTGTGCATCAGCAAAAACTGATCTCACATTCATGGGATTTCATCTGGATTTTAACATGTAAAAATACAAACATGGGCAATCCCAGTAGGTCACCTAGCAGAAAGTGTAATATTAAAGCCAAGTCTTTAGTCCTGGCATTTATATAGACATTACTTTGCAAGTACCACCCACCTTAATGTTCTTTCAGACCAAGCATACCCTCCGACAACACCACTAGTGGTGTGCACCAGTAGGAACATGCAAAAAACACAGCAAAGATGACAATGCCTCAAAACTCTCCAGACCTCTATCTGATTGAGCATCTGCAGGATGCAGCTGAACCAACTTGATCCACAGAGGCCCCACCTGGCAACCCACAGGACCCAAAACATCTGCTCTTAGTGTATGATATTAGCATGCATGCATGTCTGTCATACAGTTTATGAATGCAGATTTTTTAACCCAGGTTGTTAGTACTAGTTAAAAACTTAGCACTCCACTCTTTTGTCCAAATGTAGTACTTCCAACATGACAGCAGCCAAAATACTAATTGAGGATTCAAAATGCAGAGTCCAAAACCAATGGGTGATGTCAGAGTGTTACGTGCATCTTTCATATACAGTTTGTGGTCAGAGTTGTTTTGGCGCATGAGGGAGATCTACATACCATAAGGCAGGTGGTTTTACTGTTGTGGCTGATCAATGGATGCTAGAAAAAAAGAAAAATCTGTATTTCTTGCTTTAAGTGGATGAATGCCCAAGTGTGTCATTTACATCTAAACAAAGGCTTAGTACAGTAGGAAACTGTAGAAAGCAATCAAGGCTTTGTCCACTTTAGACACAGCAAACAGAAAACGGCAATTTTAAGTGAGGGCAGCTGTTTCTGATAAAGACCCATGGGAAACACTGGGGACAGTGCCAACAGAGGAGCCTTCAGTCTGGCTCCAAGCAAGCCACTCTGCATCATCATTACCACCCTGCAGCTTCAATTACAGGGCACTGGCCAGCAGCACACAGGAGTAATGCCTAGAGAAGCTCATATTTTGGGAAGCCTGTAGCTGCTGTCAGAAAGTGCTATAACTGCTCATTCACTGTCTCCACCTCAGACATGACTGCTGTACTACAATGAGGTGGGGGACACCAGACATCCTGGGCCGGGTAATAATCATAGCTGTGTACAGTTTTTTTTTTTTTTTCCTATCCAGCAGTGGGCACTGGTGGAGGTCCTGAGCAAAAGGCCCAAGGCTGGCAGTTACCCACTGTCACTGATAGATCCCTGCCTTGTAATTATGTCTGAGCAATGGTGCATTACTGTGTACATATTCTGTAACAAATAAACAATATATGGTTGAACACAGGACATCTTTTTGGATCAAAAATCATGTAATTAACATTCTTTACTTTTTTATTGTCTCATATCCCACTGTCCCAGCTTTACAAAAGGTCTTACATCTCAGATTATAGTAATAGTTGCAGTAATCATATGATTAAAACAACGTGCTGAGCCTGTATCCTTAATTCAACTTGACTAAATCCAAAAGGTAATCTCAATAAACTGTATAAAGGACTGGTTTTCTAATCTAAGTTCATACTTCATTAAAAACAAAAACAAAAAAATACTGGCGCTAAAGTCTTATAGTACCCAGTCCATACTACAGTGTGCAATTCTTTAGAAGTCAAGCTTTTTTTCCCCTCAGTTCTCTATAATGCTTTCTACATGTAAATTCTTGGAATAGGCTTAAATAACATGGAACAAAGTGAGAGGTTTTTGTGATTACAATGCTAATACCTCTTTTATTCTATCCATTCATGACAGCCACACACCATCAGACTGCTACAGATACAAACCATGTGTATAAGATTAGAGGCCAAAAGGAACAGCAAAGAAAAGAACAGGATGACTTTAAAAACACAGCAAGTCACTTTGAGCACTGCCGTTACTGTCAACTACAAAAGAACTAAATTCAGTTTTCCACTTCATGCCAGTGAGTCTTCAGAATTTCCTGTCTTCAGTGTCCTGGTAGTGTAGTGGTTTACACAACTGCCTTAAAAGCGAAAGGTCCGTGGTTCAATTCCAGGTGGGGACACAAGCCCATCTCACCACGGAGGGTTGCGTCAGGAAGGGTATCCAACATAAAACCTCTGCCAAATTACCAAAACAGATTAATCCGCTGTGGTGACCCATTGGGGAGAATAAAAGGGAGCGGCCCAAGGTAAATTTTTTTAGTGTTTATTTTATATCATTGTAAAGAAAAAATATATATTGAATGAGAGCTATTCTGATACACCTATGAATCTACAAGTTTAACGGTGCTTCAAAACATAACTGTTTAACAAGCACAAATGATTCCAGAAGCTTAGCATATGATAAATGGGAACAAACATAGTAATGAAACAATAGTACATTGAATATTTTTAAAGACCCTAACAAAAGCCCAAAAAATTGATGGACTCATGTATGGGTGGCCTGAGGCAGGACTTACCTACACTGCCACCAAAACTCAACAAGTAATGAATATGTGTGTGTATGGTGTTTTACACTATACATGAAGGGCGCAATGAGCAACACATTTTTTTATCCCTATAAAATTCCCCACAAGGCTCCAACTGGGGCAGCATATCAAGCTTATTAGACGTCTGGAGTTCATTATGGTTGGACAAAAAAGAAGAAAAAAAAAAAAAGAGAGACAGTAACATTCAAGAAAAGCTGAATGCAATCTTAGTGTCCTGGCCAATTTTTTTATAATAAACTTTTACAGTGCAGTTTTTAAATTTCTGCATACGAAGATAATAGAATTCTAATGTTAAGAAGTCTTACAGCATCACAATCTCTTTCACTCTCATTTCAGACGTACACCAACACTACTGCGTAATAGAATACTCTGTGTACAATATTGCAATAGAGAACTGCCACATATATTTCAATAGGAATGCCCGCAAATGACTGGACTATAAATCTAAAATGTCAGCACTTCTCGTGTGTCAGCACAGAAGAATTATTCTCCAGTGTTCACTACAGATGTCATTTTTACCAGCCTAACAGTTACAATTTATGATCACCAAGTCCAGCCATGGTAATCACAACACTAAAATGTGGATGTTGTCCTGTGTAAAACTACAGGAATATATATGCAAACAGGTCTGTTTTTGTTGGCATGAATATACTGAGGGGCAGTTATTCATGTCATTCCCTTGACAACAACTTTAGGAATGTTGACATTATGCTCAACCACCTTCGTAAACAGCAACAAGTTGTTAAAAGGTCCATCTCTCCCAGCCAACAGTTCCCCATAAAACTTGCAAGGCCAACTGTCCCCATGAGTGCACCCGGAGGCCTGCAAAGCTCAGGGAATCAAAAGTGCCCCAGTTTGCTTTTCCGTTCCAGGGGAAAGAAAAACAACCCTGCTGATCAATCAGTGGGGATGAGGAGAGGCATGCTGCCCATGGAGAGGCCACAATGGACCCCAAGCTTAACGGCTACAAGCCCACGTGAAAAGGCCTCACACTGTCCAGTCACAGAGCTCACTGTGGAGAGAAGAAAACATCCCTCCACCATGACCATGCAGCCAGCGCTGCTCCCCAGACACTGGCTTGGCTTAGCACAGCACCAGCTTGCCAAAGCAAACAAGAGGCCCACTCACATCAGATATGAGAGTGCATGATTCCAAGCAATCATCAACTATATAATAATAATAATAATTATTATTAGATGAATGTACCTTAAGTTTCCAGGCTTGTTGATACTTCAGTTTTCATCCAACAGTATGCACACACTAGAGGTTTATATTTTGACTTCATTAAACCACAAAAAAGGTACTATTTCTACATGCCAAGTATTTACTTCTGTGTCAGTGTGATGGCCATAGTTCTGCACTCCAGTCCACCAATATTTAGAATACAGAAAGCTGTGAAGAAGGCTGTCCTGCTACGACAAGCACAATGGACAGCAATGTATGAAACAGAGGATGTGGGTATGGATGCCTACTTCTTTAGATAAAGATCTTTGTGACATGTCATAGAGCCAAGGCCACACCATCAAATTTAGCTCTGAGAGGAAAAGTTTGGTCTTCACTGGCACAAAACGGTGTGTCACCCGGCTGTAGCTGGCCATCCTAGACTACGAGGGATATTTATAAAACAACCTCACTATCCTAGCACAGGATCCGGCAGCCCACTAAGGCAGCCCTCAGGAACCTCACAGTGCAGAAACTCCAAACCCAGACATGGAGCCTGGTCTTAATGGTTGAATGACGGGTCATGTCTCATGAAGAGCAGTTTGGTTTTGGCTCTGCTCAGTGCAACAGAGATCCTATTGTGGTCACTTCATGATGATATAAACAGATGCTCTGAATCATGACAGTGGCCGGCTAGTTCAATAACAAGCTTGTGCCCAGCTTCCAGTAATCTAGGATAAATTTGATTCTTTTGCAGCAATTTTGAGCTCAAAGATATCAAAATCTGTAAAATCACCATGTGAAAAAAGCTTCCAATGTACAGGGTTACACCTATTAGTGTGTCAGTGCAACTGTAGGATCGGGGTGTCCCCTAATTGCAAGGTTGCCGAGTTTGAGCCTTTGTCCTTCCACATGCTGAAGTGAGAGACTGGTAGGAAGACAAGAATAACTCAAATAACCACTCGTTACAACCAAGGCATGTAGAAGAGCATCTCTGAACACATAACACATCAAAACCTTGAAGCAGATGGGCTGTAGCAACAGAAGATCATGCCAGGTGCCACTCTTGCCAGCTAAGAACAGGAAACTGAGGCTGCAGTTCGCATGATGACACTTAATTTCTGCTGTGACATTCAGATGGCAGGGTCAGAACTGGTCACAAATATCATGAAAGCACAGATCCACCCTGCCTTGTAATGGTGACTCAGTGCAACAGTGAATGGTTGGGAACCAGAAGGCTGCTGGTGTGGCGCTGGATCAATACTCACCTGTGGCAGTTGGAGGCCTGTGGAGGCTGGAGGCACCCCACCCTCTGAGCACTGCGAAGGCACCCTTGAGCAAGGCACTGAATCTCCACTGTGCTCCTTGGCACCTGCAATGGGCAGCTTTGTTCTCTCTCACCTCTCTTTGGGTGTATGCATCTATATCACTCAAATGTATGTTTTATGTGTGTATACCTACAAAACAGAGTGCGTTGAGATCCAGTTGTAATTTCCCCATTCTTTAAAAGCCACAGCTTACCTGAGTATTGTTGCTGACCTTGTCCATCCTTTAATAAACACAGTGTACCCATCTTTTGATAGCCACTTCTAGTAGGATAATGTGCCATCACACACACACACACACACACACACACACAGGTCAAATAATCTTGAACTGGTTTCTTGAACATAATGAGTTAACTGTACCCAGATGGCCTCTACAGTCAGATCTCAATCCAACAAAACACCTTTTATGTGTTGCGGAACGAGAGATTTGCATCTGCACCAAGTGCATGATGCTATCATGTCAATGTGGACCAAAATCTGAGGAAAGTTTCCAGGCAAAAGCTTGACCAACCTGGTATGAACAAGGTGCATTTAATAAGGCGGCCAGTGAGCAGAGATTTTATTAAAGAATTAATAATAAAGTGTTTTTTTTTAAATTAATTAATGGCAAATTAATTTATAAGGAGAGCTTGCAGCAGACATCATCATAGGATAAACAGTTACAGTCATGTTTAAAATGTCAATTTTTTTCATCAGTGTGGTGCTGCAGGTGACTTGGACTTGACAAGGAAACACAAAGGATGTGGCTGTGTTTGAAAAGTTCGTGGACTCATTCGAGTGGCTCGATGGCTTAAGTTTGGGAGTGTGAGCAGGCTTTCTAGTGTCCACTGTGCTCCATTCCACCCCAACCCCCATGTGTTTGAGCTCCCACCACACAACAACAGACCTTGTGACTTCAGGGAAAAGCAGCAACAGCCTTCCACTGCATCTGCCATCACAGCCACTATTGTATACAAGCCTTTTCTCAGGATATTCAACACTCTGGAAAATAGGGGATCCTGTTGCGCATCCCACTCTCCATACTCAGAGAGGCAAAACAGGGGCGGAAAAGCCTTTTAGGAGCTTTTCATTGAGGTCGATCACCTGATACAGCAGCACTCTGCACCTCTCAGCCAGGACAGAGGCCCTTGTCACAGAGTCTCCACTTCTCAGCATTCAACGGGATGTTGAGTTTCTGCCAGCCCAAGCAGCATAATGCACAATGTACCCATGGCAGGTCTCTTCCAAGCCATTTCCCCATCAAGCACCCTAAAAGAACTCCACTCACTAATCACAGTGCTGCGGCAGAAGATTCATCACTATTTTAAAATCAGACTAGACATCTCTTGGGGTCAGCCAAAACCCAAAACACTCATCTACTAGACTGATTTAATTCAAAGATACTGAATCAATGGTTAAAAATAGCAAAGAAAGGGTTCCACAAAGATGTAAGACGATAAAGATTTCAACTTAAGAAAATTGAGAAAAACAATTTTTTTCAAAATGTTATGAAGACTGGAAGAACAGGCGACTCCATAAATACCACAAACATGTGAGGCTGTCCCAACAGGCGTGCGTTCATTCCTATGCGCTTGCTGAATGAGCTTTGAGCCACAGTACAGCAACGTGTTTTGTGGTAAGCCACAGTTCACCACATTTTAACTCCACTGTGAGTTTTAGAATGTGGTTTTAAATAGTGAATAAAATCATGTGAATTTGCCTGCCCAAGTGGCCTACAAGGTCTTCAGTAACACACAAATAAATGAGTTGGCTGCAACTCTTGAGTCATAGGGCAGGATAGAGCATACCAATGCTGCTCCAATAATCTTCCTTAGCTACTAAAGAGACCAACATATGACTTTTTAGTTCTTTCGGTGAGTTAAACTCTGAGAACACTCAATCCTACAATTCCCATAATGCAAATCAACAGCATCTTATGCTTGGCTGTCTAGGCCAGCTCAATACCCATGTTATCCAAGCTCATTCCCCAACTTTGTTTAAAAAAAGAAAAGAAAATGAAAAGAAATACTAACTTTTCAATGTGACAAAATTCAAAATAAAGTTGATGCTAGGATCTGGATTATTTTTTAACGTAAAATAAACAAGTTAATAGTGCTCTTTATGATAAATAAGCTAAACCTCATTTGTAAGATCTGCAGAGTACCAACATTCACATTTCAAATAATTAATTGTATTATTACAAGTGTGGACATTTTTAAAACAAATTTTCAAATGTTTCCATACTGAGTAGAACCCCAGCAGGATATACCATAGCTAGTGGTTCATCATGCTCCCAGTGTGCAAGAGATCAAAAGTCCCCAAAATGAGCCACTAGTCTTCTGAGACTAGAAACTGCTGTAAGTGACACACAAAACCTCAACCTTGAAGGAAAATCTTAAAGTTGGACCATCTCAGCCAGCTGCCTCTTGGAAGGAATGCTTCAGTGTTTTGAAGTTCAAACCTCTGCATACTTATCTAGCTTTAAGTAATGTCCAGAGTTACAAAAATGGCTGGAATTCCTTGTGACACTACAAAAGGTCCTGAATGTTTTTTCCTGCTCTGTTATTTCACATGTTTCATCTTCAGTGGGACCCGTGCACGAAACTAAATATAGAGACATAGTTGAAATAGCTTACGATGAATGTTCCCACAACATTTTCTCTCTTTAATTCACTGTAGTCTTTCCAGACACTCGGGTCTCCCTGGCTTGTTTCTGTTGCCGGAATGGTAAATTGGCACAGCATAGTTTAGCTGCAGTCCTATGATAACCTCAAGTCAGTATTTTACTTTTTACTCTAAATATCTCCTAGCCTATTGAGACTAATGAGTCTCCATTTAGACAACTAAAGGTTATGGCCATTGTTCTGATGGAAAGTAATCAGTTTTTCTTGGCACAGGCTCTGAATGAAACAGCCCCAGACTGTTGTTCATCTTAATGCCATATATTTTCAAAGCCTGACCTTTGCAGTTTACACACTCCCCGCCATAAAAATGCCAAACCTTATCAGTATCCTGCCTTTGCTGTGAAGTGCGCAATCAGTATACTGTCCATAAACCCTTTCTAAGGCACTTTCTGCAGCATCAGAAACCGAAAAAACAATTCAAAAGGAAAGGCTGAGACTTCAGATATGCCATTCTAACAGACTGGGCCAGTCCAGTCAAAATAAATACTCTTCGTACAGTGATAAACAGCAGACAATAATCTTCAACTGTACAGTCTGTGTGAACTGCAGCCTAAAATTCCAGAAACAGATGAATGACAGTCCAGGAAAATCTCAGTCCACAACATGCTCCAAGGCCCCAAATAATGATTCCAAATATCAAAAAAATAATAAAAGGATACCAACAAACTGCACTTTGACAGTAATTTCAAGCCTCTTAATAACAACTGTCCATCTAATTAGGTCCCCTTTAATACTGGAATATAGCTCCATTCTTTGAAAACTGGAAAAAGATTTTAAGACAGACAGCTGTTCAGTCAAACTGCAAATAGAAAACTGAACGTCTGCTACAGAAGACTTAAACCAACCTGTGACAGTGGTCTTGACAGCCTCTTCTCCTCTGGTGAATATGAGCGCAGCTGAAAACTGTAACATATGGACAAAAACAATTCAATCATGCATATATATGCCTTTAGGTTGGTCAATACTTATACACGCAGACAAATATATCAACCTGAAGGGATTTTCTGTGTCGTTTCTGTTCTACTATAGCACATAAAACCTTTAGTATCTCAATATGTGTTACGCTATTGTGACAAGATCATTAGTATAAACATACATACTGATGTTACATGTACAATATATATATATATATATATATATATATATATATATATTATATTATATACACACACACACACACACACACATACACACACAAACATTTATA
>VUQH01088112.1:3546-16347 GCA_015106775.1 Etroplus canarensis
GGGCAGTAATAATAATCAAATTTACATGTAGTAAGTTGTGTAAATGTGTAAGTGTGTAAATGTTGGCCAGGCTATATTGATCAGATGAGGTTATGTCCAACAACAGTTACTGTTGTGCATCTGATTGAAATATCTGCTGAATCACAGTGACGTCTATAGTTATCATAATAAAAACACATCATTACATCTTTAATAGTTCCATCTAAAGCCATGCCTTCTTACATACATACTGTTCCAAAACATGCATGCAGATACAGCTGTATGTGTTAGAATTGGCCTTGTATTTGGACATCAGGTTTTTTTATTCTGAGCTTCTCACACTGTATCTATGTTTTTGTTTAGTACCTCTCATCGAGTTCACTGTGCACAAGTTATGACCTTGTCTGTCCCAAAACTATAAGACAACATAACTGGTCAGAACTGGTTTGTATGCTGGGGGACAGGCTATATTTTATCTTTACTATTTTTCTTGTGTTAGATATGTGCCTGAAAATCAACACTCATATATACAGAATATAAAGAGGGGTAACTATTCAGCTTTAGTAATTCAATGGCCAGACTCCTGGTGTATGCCAAATAAAAAGAATGCTCACTTTTTCTCTGAGGCAAGTGATCCCCAAGTTCAAAAGTTGGGGACATAAAGAGAAAATTACTGTGAAAGAACAGCAATGGTGCAAAGGACTTGTGCAGTGATGCCCATAAAGTATTTACATTTACACGAGGAAAGGGGCTACATTTAAACTTGTGACATTTACATTTAAACTTGTGACAGAAATATATGCAAACTCATTTCAGCTCATCTCACCCTCTAATCTTGTCCATCCTGGGAGTGACCAGGATGGGCAAGATTAGAAATGCGTATATCGGAAGGATAGTGCAAGTTGAGCATGTTGGAGAAGAAGTCAGAGGAGTGAGGTTGAGACAGTTTGCACATGTGCAGAGGAGGGATAGTGGACATACTGGATATAGGATGTTGAAGATGGAGCTGCCAGGCAGGAGAAAAAGAGCAAGACCACAGAGAAGGTTCACAGATGTACTGAAGGAGGACATGAAGAGGGTTGGTGTGAGGAAAGAGGACGCAAGAGAGAGGATGAGATGGAAGGACGTGATCAGCTGTGATGGACCCTAAGAAGAGCAGCCAAAAGAAGAGGGTCAGAACATTAATTTAATCAATTTACACTTAGCCAGTTAGCATTTCTTCTCTCCAAATATTAATTTTTCAGCTTAGAGGTAAGTAATTTTCCCCATTAACTTTAATTTGCTCCAAAATTACACTTCCATCTATCCTGAGCTTCTCCTCCACTCAAGCAAGGCTATGACAGAACCCATGCAAGTGGCTGATGCTATCACCAGCATTCATACTTGTGTGTTGTGTGTGTCAACACGACATGTAGCTACATTTCTAGAGAGGTGCGTATCAGGTTACGCCATAGAGTACAGCATAGGGTTTCAGAGGGGTCTGCAGCTATGAAATACCTATGGCATTGATTTAATGCAGAAAATATGATTCTAAATTGTATCTATGAATATAAATCCTCTTTTAAGCCACTGCATGCCCTAACAATATTGAAATACTGAAACTGTAGTTTGTTTGCTTTTTTCACAGTAGCCATTTTTAAAAGTAACTTGATGGCCAAAGCTTTAGTCAGATCATGTGTCCTTGTTTTAAATGAAAGCACATAGAAAAATTATCATGTTTTTTTCACATTTTGAATGATTTTCCATAATCTACTAGAGTATTGTGTCTTTTATCTTTTAAGTCATTCTCATTAGTCTCAGTAAACATTATCCTGTTTTAACCACTGTCAGGGAGCTTTATACCCAATACGATACAGAGGTTGTATGACAAATACAGTAATAGATTCCAGCTGATGACAAATTGCTCTTCACATATAAATGCTTTCTTTAGACTGTCACTTTCTTTATTGTATCACAGTAAAAATTTGTAACACATAGCAGGTACTTGTAAGCCATCTTTTAAAGTTGAGGGTTGAGAGATTAACATCTCAAATGAGGAAAATAAATGAGTTTCACATGATGGTACAGGGGAAAAGTAACATTAAGAAGAGCAAATCCAGAGCCAGAGGCAGAGAGAGAGAAATAATAAAAGTGAGTGGGGGAGACAAAGTCAGCAAATCCAATTTAGCCATACGTGATCCTATCTCCACAGCAACTCTTTGTGTTTGCAGTGAGCAGTTTGTGAGCTTTGGCACTGATCGACTCCTCTCCCCATGTCAGCCCCTTCCTAACGACCATCCCTGAAAAGACGAGCAGACGGATAGAGGGACACGATGAGGGAAAGAGATAAAATGTGGAGCAATGTGGGAAAGGGAGGACAACGGAGAGCCGGTGCAGGAGAGGAGGGAAAAAATAAAGAGGGAGTGGGGGACAAGGAGGTGATGAAGTGAGTGGAGACTTGAGAGGACATTCCTGAGCCAGCTGTGGGTTGGAGGGGGAATTCTCACTGAATGCCTGACAAATAAAACAAGACACAGGCTATTTCAGTATTCCAAAAACCCACTGGCACATCGCAGCGCAATGAAGGGGAAAGAGAGATTTTGGAAAGAAAAAGAGGGAGGCTAATGAGAGAACCAGCAGTCTGCATGGTCCTGCAAGGCAGGCCTAAAACCGCAGCAGTCCAGCGGTTAATCTTTCCCTCCCTCCCTCGTCTCCACCAAAATGGAAGCAGAAGCTGGCAACAACGGTAGTGGTTGCTGGGCCCTAACAGCACACACATTCCTCTCACACAGACAGGTGGTGAGGTTGTTTAATAAATACGGGATTTGGTGGGGGTCAGCAAAGGAGGAGAGCAGTCAAAGGCCATCACAGACTGTAAACAGCAGAGCTGAGCAGCCATAATGCTGCTACTGCCTTTTTGGGGATGCAAAACCTGACTCTACTCATAACTCTTTGTTAATGACTCCCCCATTTAGCTGAAATCCTGCTGACTAACACTGTTGTTCTGTGGAATGACTGACTACAGATGGTTTACTATATTAACTGTTGCTCAAGATTTATGTCAGCAGCTTAAATAGTAAAGTTCACTGTGGAGTGGCTCAAAAGTAGGTTTTACTTGTACTTCTACCATGCAGTTACATAAACTGGATATTTTTCCTGTTACTTTTAAATTAAAAAATCACTTTAGATAGAGCTACTTCAGCCTTTGACTTCCTTTACTTTACTCTGTTTATCCAGCACTTGGTACAATTGGTACAATTACAAGTGTCTACCCTGAGCAAATTCTTTCAAATCATATCAATCACTTTTAAAATCGCTTAATATTTCTATTAAACTATTTTAACTTTTAGGTCATTGCACTGGAGTTCAGATGTTACAACTGGCTCATAGATGTTGGAGCATATTGTACAGGCAACCTATTGTACAGGTAGGTTCCAGTTATTGTGAGAAGAGATTTACTAAAGCTCAGCATAACATCAATCTGTATTCTGTTAGGTTGCGTAACCAGTGTGGAGGATGCCAGGTTTAGACCATTATTTACCGCAGAGTAATGGTTTGTTTTATTTGCTTATGCAGACATGACTGCCATATACAAGCACACCATGATGACTCTAAAATGATCATTATACGTCACCAGCAATCAATGAAAACTGTTGATCAGGCTCGTGGCTAATTTTAATTTCAGTGGGTGGTTGTGCTGTTAAAATGTGTTGCAACAAGAGGAAGAGACACGGCTCCACCAAAAAGTTCTGCTGAAAACAGTGTAGATGTAAGGTCTAGTTCTCTGAGTATGTATGTCGTTCTCCAACAAGTTTCACCACTGGTTTAGTCTGTGGTGTTCATGGCCTCCTCTGAGCATCCTTTATGTTCGACCCCTGTGGAAATACACCACATGGACAGTATTGGGCCACCTGCACCTTACATCTGCAGGTTTTATGACATCCAATATTATATCCATTGACAGTGACAATGTAAAGCTTGCATGCAGCTGTTCAGCCATGGAGACCCGTGAGGAGTTTTGAAACTGCAGATTTTGAGCCAGCAAAGTGTTGGTGACTTTTATGCACTATGCGCCTCAGAAGTCAGCCATCCCGCTCTGTAACTTTACATGATCTGGGGCTTCATGGTTGCGGTTACGAAAGTCTCTCCCTTCTCAATAACACCACTTACAGCTGACCATGAAATATCTAGGAAGGAAGAAAATTCACCAACTGACTTGTTGCAGTGGTGGCAGCCTATTACAGTACCACACTAAAATTCAGTAAGCTCTTTCACAAATGCTTGTAAAGGCAGACTGCATGGAAGGGTGCTTGATTTTATATACCTGTGGCAATGGGACTGAATGAAAGACCTTAATTCTATGATTAAGAGGTGTGGCTCAATACTTTTGTCCATATAGACGTTTCTGTTTCCCCACATGCCCTTCACACCTACGCAAAAAAGCTCAGCTGGATCATATCTAAGACAGACCAAGCAACTCTGCAGATAAATAGCAAAAATTGTGCAAACTTATACAACACAAGCCTTGCAATATATACATCCTATAATGTTCAGTTGTTGATACTATACCACAGAAGGGGATCTCCATAATTATTAAGCTATTTGTGCAGTTTGTTTTTCAACAAAGAAAGACTGCTATAGCCACATGTAACCGCAAAGATAAAAAGTATAACTTTACAAGAAAAAAGTCATACCAAATCCAGTGTAGCAATAAACATTCCTTCCTTCCTTTCTTGTAATTTCACCTGAACTGTGGTTTGACCTTTACACTCACTCACTTTTAAGAATTAGTTGGCGTTGTTTCCTGTGCATCAGTAGCATTTACTACTTCACACCATGTGATGCTAGTCAGTGCACCCACATTCATGAACTGACTGAACCCTTGGTGAAATTGCACTCACACTTTTAGGTTGTCAGATGGTGTACTTCCATGTCAGACTTTCTTCAGAATACTGTAGGTGATGAATGGAGCATGCAAAAGTTAAAATAAAAGAGACGGCCCACACAGGAGAACAAATGTTTGTTTACCCTCTTGCTATCATGATAAACACTTAACGCAGTCATTGTTTCATCCACATGCAGAGACTTGACTTTTCACCACAACTAACACAGAGTATGTCAAAGGGTGCTTTGGTAGGTAAGGTTAAGCTGATAGACAATACTAAGAGAAAAAACCCAAAATATCATGTTACGGTTTGACTTTGTGGTTATGGGACTCACTGTAATATGGTATTTAAGTACTGAATCCTCTTGTTTTGCCAACAGCAGCATTAATAACACAAAGATTTAATCCAAGTGATGTAAACTGTACTGAATTCTCTAAAGTTAAAGCAGTTAAGACTACAGTATGTTGTATTAACTGCTGCTTGTACGAGATTCCTGTCAGGTCCTTGCAGGGCAGCGGTAGCTCTGAGGTGGAGAAAATGTGGCCGCAGCAGCCTTTTTGTGTCATGCAGCAGAAGGCAGGGGATTTCCGGTGAGCAGTACTCCACTGTTGCCACCCAGGGTCAGAGTGGTGCCCATGTGTATCGGGGGGCCACCACATCACATCCAACCTCCTGTCAAAGTCTTTGTGATCTTCCCAACAGCGTGCGAGCTCGCCTGTGCTTCTGCATGCACATTTTCCTTCCTCTGAACCCCCACCCCCTTTAACCACATAGATGACAGGACAAGCAGGAAGAGGGATGATTATTTCATATGGGGGGGATCCCACATCCTGCAATTTTATCTTTTTGTCTCTTTGAGGAACCTCAGAAAATTATGATAACATCGCTGTAAAGAAAAAAAGGCAAGAAGTCATAAGTGATAACACTGCTTCTTTGACACCAAGCATATGCACGTAAAGAGTTGATCAATCTAGAGCAATGTGCACATTTTCTTTACTTCAGATTATGTGTTTAAAGCCACTTCCTAGAGTTGAGTCACTCATTTAGGATGACAGCTGCTGCTAGACCACCATGACCGCATCAACTGCCCTTTCTTTTGCATCCCAAATTTCTCACTATCTCTCTTCCTCAGCACTACAGTGACTGCACACACTGCTTGATTAAAGCAGACGTGATGCACATCAGTGACAATTTCAGAGGCTTTTTTACAAGTAGTAGCTGAGCAGTGATCTCCCTTGAGCTGTTTGAGGACATTAATGTGGACAGGGAATGCTCCTCATGGAAAAAGCCCTGGAGCAGCTCTGTATTCTGCATTACTGATGGAAATGATTAAGTATATTGGAGTGTAATTTCACCCCCCTTGGTCTGGCTCTTAAAATAGAAGAATAGAGAGGAGGATGGCTGACCGAGGTGCATGTTTGAATTCCTCTGATTGGAGCAGAGAAGCAGTTTCTTATTATTCTGCTAATGTTGGCCTGTGACTGGACCAGAAGCCTTACTATGTGGGGGAGAGGGGCATGGCATCACTAACTCAAGAGGCCCCTCAGCAAAAACTCTCTTTGCTTCTTGCACTGCCAGCCTGTGTTTTCTCAGCGCATGACTGATTTCAAAGAAATTCTTTACACTGGGATGCAAACCCATATCACACAGAGTTAAATAACAGAAGAGGCATTAACTTTAATATTCAAGTTCTCAGTGGTTCAGTATAGCTTAAGTTAAATTTTATAGTGCTAGTTTATATAAAGGTTAAGTGTTCTTTTCACAACTGTGAGTCACTGGAAATGCTGAAAATGGTGTGATATTTATCATGTTAATAAACCACACATGTCTGGTGCACTGCAACAGCTCTGGTTGTTATTTTCGTTGGAGGTTGGCAGGAAATGATGGGTGAACAGGTGAAACATTTTAGCAGAAGCAGAGGTTATGCATAGAACATATACTCCAACACATCATGACTTCCAGCCCTGTAATCTGAACTGCTGCACAAAGACAAGGTGTTACAGCAGAAACAGGCAGAAAATACTAAAAAAAACAAACAAAAGCCGCTCTGGCATTTTTGACCATGGAAGCTGTTAACAAACAGAGAAACAGGCAGCTTTTCAGCACAAGATAATGATCTCTCTCTCTCTCTCTGAGGTTAACCAGACAAGACAAAACTGGCCGCAACCACATTTCAAATGTTGAAACTCTTTTGACTGACAAACAACTATTACTGAATCGAGAATTAAATGAAGGTGCCGAAAACATACAGGAAAAAAATCTAATAAAGCCAACAGATGAAGACTCTAGAGCTTCACAGGGCTCAGTTGTTGAGTCAATTTTTAGTTTTTGATGCTACCTCTAATGGTACATTGCAGCAGATCCACCAAGCCACAAAAGCAGTTTGCTTTTGAAGTGGCCTGGATCTGCCCTTGAGGTCCAGGAAGATGAGTAATGATTTCTGCAACCCTGTTCTTACCAAGACTATGCCACTGATTTCAGAAGACTTGACCTCTGCTGCAACTACAAAGTAATCATAGCATCATATTATAACTTCTTCCTAACAGAACGATCACCACGTTACAGCCCCAAACAAATAAGGTGAATGCCTCTTGCACAGGAGAATTTACACTGCCTATGAAAAGTATTCCCCCCTTGGATATTTTCCCCTTTTATTGCTTTTATAAATGGGATCATAATCAATATAATTTGGCTTTTTTCTTACAAGAATTTAAAAATTCTTTAACGTCAAAGTGAAAACAGATTTATATTAATAAAAATCTTCTTCTTCTTCTTCTTCTTTCAGCTGCTCCCGTTAGGGGTCGCCACAGCGGATCATCTGGTTATGAATCCGCATATTTGATTTGACAAATTTTTTACGCTGGATGCCCTTCCTGATGCTGGGTTGTGGGCCCCTGTGGCTGGTTTATTTATATTAATAAAATCAATTAATTAAAAAAATATTTTTTTAAATCAAATGCACAAATACTCACCCTTTTCAAGTTGTATTTGGTAGATGCACCTTTGTCACAGCGCTGAGTCTGTGTGGACAAGTCTTAGTCAGGCTTGTACATCTGGACACTGCAATCTTACTCCATCCTTCTTTGCAAAACTGCTCAAACTCTGTCAGGTTGAGATCAGGCAAGAAAATTCTGAGTCCAGCCACAAATTGCCTATTGGATTGAGGTCTGGGCTTTGCCTCTGCCTCTACAAAGTATTTACCTTGTTGTCTATAAACAGTTTCTCTGTAGCTTTCACTGTATGCTTTGCATCATTGTCCTGCTTAAAATCTTCCAACTCGCACTTCTCTTGCAGACTGAATTGGATTGTCCTCCAAGATTTCTCTGTATTGGGCTGCACTCATTTTACCCTCTACCTTAACAAGCCTTCCAGGTTAGGGTTAGGGTGCAAAAATGCACTCCCACAACATGAGGCTGTCACCACCATACTTCATGGTGGGGTTGGTGTTGTGGTTATGTGCAGTGTTTGGTGTCTGCCAAACAGTGTCTAGTCTGATGGCCAAAAAGCTCCATTCTTTGTCTCATCAGTCCAAATAACCTTTTTCTGGTTGACCTTGGAGTCTCCCTTATATCTTAAGGGTGAAATCCAGCTGAGCTTTAACATGAGCTTTCTTCAACAGTGACTTTCTCTTTGCCCCTTTCCCACAAAGCTTTGACTGGTGAAGAACTCATGCAGCAGTTGTTGCATGCAATCTCAGCTGGTGAAGCTTTTAACTCTTTCAGAGTAGTCATAGGTGTCTTGGCGGCCCCCCCTTGCTAGTCTCCTTTTCCTTCTCAGATTGTGAGAACAGCCTGCTCTAGGCAGATTTACACATATTCCTTAAATTTTACATCTATCCCCTGCCTTATACATTTAATAACCTTTTCTCTGAGTTGCTTGGAGTGTTCTTTTGACTTCATGGTGTAACTGTAGCAAGAAATTCTGATTAACTAGCGAATGGACCTTCCAGACACAGATGTCTTTATACTGGAATCACTTGAAACACATTCACTGAATGTGAACTCAAGTGATCGCGATTTTACTAATTGTGAAACTACTAGCATGAAGAGGCTGTACCTCTGCAGAATAAGATCAGTCACTTTAAATGGGGTATATACTCATGCACTTACTTATTTTACATTATATATTTGAAATGACTGATATTATTTTGTATAAAGGGTGTTTTCCTTGGAAAATTCTTGTTAAAAAAGGCAAATTATACCATGATACCATTTATAAAAGCAACAAAAAGAGAAAACATCCAGGGCTGTGGGGTGGGGGGGTGAATGCTTTTTATAGGCACTGTAACTGCTGTCAACGCAATACAAAAAAGACCAAATCACCCACCATATCATCTGATTTAGGAGTCCTGTGATGATCTGTGGAGCCCTGCAGCTGTGAAGTGTCACAGTAGTTGTATGTCACAAGTTCAAGACCAGCTACGCTTCGTACACTACCCTGGAGAGATCAAACTGGTCATTCTATCATTAGAGAAACTTATCCTTATCACATGCTTTAACAGTAAACAACTGACGCCTTTGACCCAGGTCACACTGCAAATTGGTATCTCTTACATTTTCCTGGAAAAAAAAGTGCAAACTCTGTTTTGCACAGAAAATAATCATCTGAGTCCAGCAGATGTGCACACAGATAAGCAGGATGTATGAGTGGAACATGACTCACATTAGCTCAGGAAACTCATAACCCATTAAATCGTGTTATCTGATGTGATCTGTGTTTTTAACTAATGAAAAATCTTTCATTAGTGCATAGTGCATCTCATATTGCATCTGAAGTTCTGTTTAGCACAACTTTCAGCTTCAACTTTATTTGACTGTTTTTTCAAATTAATTTGTTTAAATAAATAAATGTACTTGGACAGAAGGTTTGTGTTAATGCTTGCTGCCATCAGGGATTTCTATTCTCATACAACATGGATTTGAATAAAAATTTTTATCAACCGTGAAAAGAGAAATGGAATGCAAATACTCATTTGAGCCAAGACCTAGTAATAAAAGTCAGAACTGTCAAACACAATTTCAGACATGTGTGATGAACTCAGTTTTACCAGGTGTGCTTTTTGTGGAATGGTTTGATGTGGCTGTAAGAAAGAGCTGTGATCAACAAGTGTGTCTGGCCTCTGTGTTGAGCGGCGCCCCTGTCAAACTTCGCAAGCAGATTAAACTTAGTCCAGAGTTGACCCACAAAGTCAGAGACTGCTTTGACAGATGTTTTTGAAGGTTTCTTTGCACACCACAGCCTCAACTTACCCCAGACGAACACCTCTCCTACAGTCTCTGCTCCTACAATTCACAAATCCCATCTCCAAAACTGCTAACCTAAAAGAACTTACGGATTTCATTCACCACTACATACATACACAAGGATTTTCTCCCTGCTGTGTCTGCCCTGCCAATGGCTGATCCCAGAGAACAGCCGTTAATCAGAGAGGGAACATTGAGAACGCCTCCTTTTAATTATCATAAAACTCCAACTGGGCTGGATAATGGATTCCAAATGGTGAGCTAAGGCAGAAGCGGGTGAAGCATTGGAGGAGGTGGCTATGGACGGAGCACTAGATCAGAAGGAAGAGGGGGGAGAGGAAAGAGATATGACTCCTTCTCAGGTTCTGACCTTTGGCTGCCCCCAGCTCGTGTGCTTTGCCACAGATTGAGACCAGATTGACTGTGTTAGGCCAGGAGATGACTGAGTGACAGAGCCCAGCACATAGCCCAGTGGAGCTATCTTCCTCCCAGGGGATGTCTTTCTGGCCTGTTGATACCTTATATGCTCCAGAGATCTGTAATTCTTGCTGACATTATGCAGCACCCTCCACATGGAAATAGAGCATGAGTAGCAGTGTGCTGGAACTACCAATTCTCACTGTCCCCTAACTGACAAAAGCTTTCTTCAGAATCAGCACCCCATCAGCATTTATCTTCATAGAAATAGCTGAATGAGTTAGAAGCATAATCTCTTGTATGCTGTTCCTCCTCACTATTCCCAGGACACACTGAAGGCTTGACAAAGATAGAGAGAGATCTTATAGCCTGAGAGCTTAACACCAAAGCAAAAATAACAGAATCACACAAAAACAAAACACAAGCTAATCATCATGGCTCCAAACACATCACACATACATTCACACGCATGGACTACAAGACCACCCCTGAGAGCTGACCTGGCCTTGCCCCCCAACCGCTCAGTGCTGGCGTGTGTCCAGAACAAACTGGGCCTCTCCGTGGGGAACAGTGAAGGCCTGAGGCCGTGCTGCTTAGCAGGCGCCGAGGGGGCGGCAGCCTGCCAGTGGTCAGTCCCTGGCGGAGCTTCTGGGAACCGTGTCACACTCACACTAACACCAAACCCCACACCAGCCACCTCATGGATTCAGCGCCTGGTGAAAAGGTCAAGAAAGAACAGCACTCCTACGACTAAGCAGCTGGATGCACTGTCACAGATGAGCTCATTCTGGCCAGCGTCCAAACAAGAGGCGAACTAGACCCCTGACGTCTGAGCTGTCTACATGAAGTCACTCTTTAAGAGCACAGAGCAGCAGCAGCAGCAGCAGCAGCAGCAGCAGGACAACCTCTGAAGACTGGCTCATAAACACAGTGTTGAGAGTAACCGAGGTTCATCCAAGGGCAGAGTGATAACAAGAAGAGGAGTTACATCTGAACTGGACTGAGATTGAGACTACTCACTTCAAGTGGATGGCATTGGAGTGACAAAAGGATTGGCAAAAGAAAAAAGAACCGTGATTAGAAGAAAAAGCAAGAGCAGAAACAGCACAAAGGTTTCTTCACCTGCTTCCAAGGTGAACAGGGAAGAGGATAAGATCTGAAGAAGTTAAAGCTGCAGCAACACTGGTCATATACAGAACAACTTCACTGCTTGACTGACACGCTTTAGCTCAGATGGGAGTGACTGTAAATACAGCTGTTGCCTGAGTTCTTCACCATTGGCAAAGTAAAAAAAGCTCATATGAAACTGCTTCAGGAATTTGCCCAAAGGTATGTGTGAGACTCCAAGGTGAATTAGAAGAAGGTTCTTTGGTCTGATCAGACAAAAAATGAGCTTTTCGACCATCAGAGTAGACACTTCGTTAGGCAAACACCAGACACTGCACATCACCACAAACACACTATCTCAACCATGAAGCATGGTGGTGGCAGCATCATGCTCTGGGGATGTGTCTCAGCAGCAGGCCCTAGAAGGCTTATAAAGGCAGAGGGGAACATGAAAGCAGGAAAATAATGCAGTGTCCACATGTGCCAGCCTAATTGAGACATATCAGCACAGACTCAGTGCTGTGATTGCAGCCAAAGGTGCATCTACTAAATACTGACCTAAAGGGGGTGAATATTTATGCAAACATTTTTTACGTCATATATTTTTAATTAACTGACATTAGTTTGTAAAACTCACAAATAAACTATTTTTACTAATTCTTGAGGTAAGTAAGTAAGTAATAAAAATACAGTAGACAATCTACCCAGCAGTGGATGTCCCAGCAAATTCACCCTCAGGTCAGATGTTGCAATACTCAGAGAAATTGTAGAAAACCCAAGAGCTACATTTTAGACTCCGCATGCCTCAGTTAGTAGCGTTGAAAGCCAAAGTTCATCATAGCACAATTACACTGCCCGGCCGCATTCGCTGTGGCATTGTTTCGATAAGCTTCTGCAATGTCACAAGATTTATTTCCATCCAGTGTTGCATTAATTTTTCACCAAGATCTTGCACTGATGATGGTAGAGTCTGACCGCTGCGCAAAGCCTTCTCCAGCACATCCCAAAGATTCTCAATGGGGTTAAGGTCTGGACTCTGTGGTGGCCAATCCATGTGTGAAAATGATGTCTCATGCTCCCTGAACCACTCTTTCACAATTTGAGCCCGATGACTCCTGGCATTGTCATCTTGGAATATGCCCGTGCCATCAGGGAAGAAAAAATCCATTGATGGAATAACCTGGTCATTC
>VUQH01088113.1:0-19803 GCA_015106775.1 Etroplus canarensis
ACACACACACACACACACACACACACACACACACACACACACACACGCACATATATATGCTCTGCCTGTTCTCCTCTCCCAGTGAAATATCCAAAACAAGGTGATCAGAACTGTTACTGAGCTTCTGAGTGTTTCTGCTCGCATGCATCTTTATTGTTATTTGCATGAGGTGTGAGAGAGTGTGCACAGTATGCGCATTTCATCTATTAGCTAGTTTCTTTAAAGAGGTTGAGATTTCTGTTGATTGAAATTAAAAAGTAATAGGTCTACGCAGTTTTCATCTTGCCTTGGATTTGTACTTATCCAACTTTATGTGAATCTGCACAAGTGCATTATAATCCTTGTGTGTATCCATGCTGTTTCCAGTAAGCGCTATTCGCCTCTGTCGTGTGGAAGTGCTTGACACTCATGTAATCCTGCAGCGGGTCATCTGATAAAGCTGTGGTGCCACCTTTGTGTCAATCTGTGCCAGCCAGTTGGGTAAAACTTTACTGCCAGCTGCTCAGCAGATGTTTTTATTTGCTGCTGCAGCTTAAGAAGGGTTATTTTCTATGAGTAATCTTATCTTATCTCATGTCACCTCATTTCATCCTATCTCATCTGTGTCTCTTCTTACTACTTTCTAGTGACCAGTTGTGTAGTATTCGTGTGTGCGCGTGTGTGTGTGTGAGTATTTGGTAGAGGGGTCATGACCTCAACACCTGCCCATGTATCAGCCAGATGATGTTTCTGGCATGGGTAGTTTGAGTTCTGTGCTGGTAAACATGTTTTTGTCATATTTTACATGATAATCCGATCTGAATCTGGCAAGCACTGTGGGAGCCACAGAGATACTGTGTGTATATCTGGGTTTGTGTAAACACTGCACAGTGTATATGTGTGTGACATTCTTTGGACAGATGAGAGTTGAGCGTACAGGCTCTTAACAGTCTAGGGAATAAAATCTGTATTTAAAATCCTGAGAGTCATAATTGTTGCTGTTTATGCAACTTTCCACACATCATTATGATTATAATAATCACCACAACCCCTTAGTGTACTATTGCATCAGCATCACAGTTTCCTCTGAATCTGATCTGAATTCAGTCGTGTTTACAGCAAGTATTTTATTGAAGATGTCTAAAACTTAAATTTACTCTCTCTTTGTATTCATCTTTCTTTTCAGGTGAATACATAAAGAACTGGCGACCACGTTACTTTCTCCTGAAGACAGACGGATCTTTCATCGGCTACAAAGAGAAACCTCAGGATGCTGACCTGCCCTACCCCCTAAATAACTTCTCTGTAGCAAGTATGTTACCGACTACATATATAGCAAAATAAATTCTTGACACTGTGCTCTGAATCTTACTGTACCTAAATCTTTTATAATATATATGTAAAAGAGCAGTGTCAAATGAGGAGATTATGGCATTTTTTGTTGTTTTTTTGTCATAATTAATTTGACATATCAGGTTTTGTTGCCTTTGTTGAGGAAGCACATTAAAATGTTAAACTGTAACTTAGGAAGACTATGAACTGCTATGAGCCTGCATCTTTTCTCTACTTATAGTTGGCCTGTAAGTCTCTGGACAATGATACCTTTTTTTGTAATTTGCCTCTGTAAATCACCACAGTGCATTTAAAATTAAACAGTTGAAATGTAATTGAAGTGCAGGCTTTGAGCTTTAATTCAAGTAGTTTGATAAGAAGATTCCTTAAACTGTTCACAAATTACAGACATTTTTATACAGTCCTCCTTTTTCAGAGGCTCAAATGTAATGGGACAATTGATTGACAAGCAGTTTCGTGGTCAGGTGAAACCTGTTCCTGCATTATTCCATGAGAGACTAAGCAGATAAAAGATCTGGAGTTGATTCCAAGTGTTGAACTTGCATTTGGTAGCTGTTCATGGAAGTTCTCAGTATGAGGTCCAAAGAGATGTTTATGCAACTGAAGCGGGCCATTATTTGGCTGAAACATCAAAATAAACCTATCAGAGAGATGGCAAAAACTTTAGGAGTGGCCACCTGAACTATCTGGATCATTCTTAAAAAGAAGGAACACCAGCTGGCACCGGCCAGCTCAGCAACACCAAAAGCCCAGAAAACCATGGAAAACAGCTAAAGTGGATGATCACAGAATTCTTTACTTGGTTTAAACAAAGCCCTTTACAATATCTAGCCAAGTCAAGAACACTCTCAAGAAGGTAGGTTTACAAAGTCTATAATCAAGAGAAGTCTTCATGAATGAAAATACAGAGGGTTGACAACAAGATGCAAACCACTATTTACACTCAAAAACACAAACGCTTAGACCTTGTCAGAAAACATCTAAGAGCCTGCTCAATTCTGGTAAAAAAATTTTGAACAGATGAAACCAAGATTAACTTTTGCCAGAATGATGGGAGGAGAATAGAACGGAGAAGGAAAGTAACAGCTCGTGATCAAGCATACCACATCATCTGTCAAACATGTTGGAGGCAATGTTAAGGCATGGGCATGTGTGGCTGCTAGTGGAACTGGGTCACTAGTGTTTATTGATGATGGGACTCCTGGTACAAGTCCTCTTCTTCTGTCTGCTCCCTTTAGCGTATCATCTGTCTCCACTGCTAATAGAAATAACAGGAGGAATTCTGAAGTGTACAGGGCTATACTCTGCTCAGGTTCAGCCAAATGCTGCAAAACTAATTGGGTGGGTCTTCACAGTGCAAATGGACCCAAAGCATACTGCAAAGGCAAGAACTGCTTTTGTCATCTTATTTTGACCTAACAGAGCAGAGAGACTAGGCATGACTGCAGGAAAGGCCTGGCAGAGCATCTCAATAGAGGAAAGAGTATTTGGTCATGTACATGGATTCTAGGCAGTCATTGACTGCAAAGGATTTTCATCCAACTATTAAAACACAATCCTTTTATTTCAAATTATTTTATTATGTCCCCTTACTTTTGAGCCTCTGAAAATGGGTGACTATGTATAAAAATGGCTGTAATTCCAAAATGGTTACTGCAATTCTCCTGTAAAACTCCTTGAATTAAAGCTGAAAGTCTGCACTTAAATCTCATTTTGATTGCTTGATTTAAAATCCACTGTGGAGGCGTACAGAGGCAGAATTGCACAATATGTGTCATTTTCCACCTCACTGTACAAGACCACTGTATCCTGCATACTTTTATGTATAGTCATAATTAATACTGATGATGATACTGTACCAGCTCCTTTAATTAACCTCTGAAGGGAACATTTCACTTTAGTAAATTCTTTCTGCAGGTGGTACTGAATTGCTGGATCTTGGACACTTAAGCACATTATAACCCACAGCACTGTATCTGACTGCTTATATTTTCATATTAAATACCAATGCTTTCATTTAAGTAGGTGTTGCTGTGGTTTTATCAGACAGCACTGGAACACAGTACAACACAGTCACTGCTGATCAGTCTTCTTCAGTTTGACAGAATTCACTGAGGAATCTAATAAACCAATTATCAGTATGTCATCTCTCTGAATGGTAACAACCTTGACACTGTTAACATGTAATTAACTAGCTAGTGAGTTAACAATTTTAATGTCTTCCAGTCTACTGGCTACCATCACCACTCATTGCTCATACAACAAATCTAGATCCACTGAAATGGTTTTCAGGCATTGTAGCTTTTAAATAACGTGATCGTCTGCCCAAACTTGTATCCTGTAATTTGACATAACGCAGAACAGACTCCCTGCTAAGTAGCTAGACTCTGTCCACTTTTTAACACATCAAGCTTTCTCAAGTTACCATTGCACCATATGACATATTACATATATTAAAGACATTAAGGCTGGGAAGTGGGGATAAAAAAAAATGAAAATATCAGACCATAATTACATTGACTAATTCTATTTATGTCTTGGAAGGTGGCAAACGACAGAAAGTCAAAGACTGAAAAGGAAAAAACAAAATATCATTATTAAACAAAGGTATGCAGGTTGAGAAAATAAAGTCAAAATGAATGCCAAAGAATTGGTATAATATAAGTCCTCTGGAAGTAAGTTTTGCAACTCGGCAGACATCTTAAAGGACATTTGGGCATTTGAAGCATTATTTAAATGAGCTTTAATTTTAAAGGTGACTGAGAGATAAAACTGCATGTATAGAAGCACCAGTCAAATCTGTTAAAGATTGTTTTACAACATTCCTGATTTTTGCCCCAAAATAAGTTTTTGAAAAGCCCTGTGTTGTGTTTCAATTAAAGATTCTTTGAGTGTTGTCACTCTTATAACATCTTTGGTATGATATTGTCTTGTTACTTAATGTTACAGTAGGTAAAAGCCTTAAAGCTACATTTATTTGGGGGGAGGATATTGTTTTTTGGAGACCACAAAAATTACAGTACTAACGGAGTTGAAATGAGGTAAAAGATTGGCTGACCTTGCATAGTTTTGAAAAATACAACCAGATTATCTTGTTGTTTCATAATATTGCAAAAACAGATAAAGTGTAGTACACATTGCAGCATCTGTCTCTTAATGAATGAGTACATATTATCCAGTTGTTTACTCTAGTTCATGCTTATACGTAATCTGATAGTTACTAAAATTATGTTTCTTCTCTTGGCACAAGGCCTGATGCAAATGCCACTTTAGTTATTTGCATGTATTACCAGTTAACATTGTATTGTTTCACATTATCTTAAAAATAACCTAAACGAGCTAAATAGGTTTATTATGTTAAATCGAACTGCATCTAAAGAGCACGTGAATTATCTGCAGAGCCGTGTAGTGAAAACTGGTGATAGGACAGGCAGAGGAAGAATATGAGAAAATAGGTGTGAGATGATGGCCAAAACAGAAAATATGATGAATGGTAGAATACAAGCTGATACCTCGGAGAAAATGATAAAGAATGGTACCTCGAACAGTGGAGGTGGAGAAAGAAAGATAGTAGTTCGGAAGGGAGGACAAGTACGGGAAATGAGCGATGGTAGTTGATCAGAGGTGGCAGAGGAAAGAGGAAGAAGAGAGAGGCAGAGATGGAAGGATGATAGGGTGGAGGATGAGGGAGGAGAGGAGGATCATCAGGACTGAACAGACAGGGAGGAGGAGATGAAGACAGAACTGGAGAATGAGGAAAAAGGAGAGAGGAAAAGAGTTTGCAAGGAGGACAAGCCAGGCCATACATCCGGCCCTGGCTGCTTGGCACAGCACTGGCATTGCCACATCTGTTGCCCAAAGCTGGGAGGCCAGGTGGTGTGTGTGTGTGTGTGTGCGTGTGTGTGCGTGCATGTGTATGTGTGTTTGTTTATTTGTGCATGCTTGTGTGTTTATGTGTGCATGAACAACAGAAGTGGTCAGATGGAAAAGAGATGGTACAGGCCTGTTCCCTGCAGAGGGACTCATACATACAAGCCTGTCGCTCTCATACACACAGACACACACACACACACACACACACACACACACACACACTGAAACTACTACACAGATTTCACAATTGCCTGCTGTGGCAAACAACCCAATTTCAGCTAACATTTAAACTTCACTTTTACGTGTGTCTGTGTGTGTTTGCCCATGCGTGGGCGTGAGTGTTTTTGGCATCAACCATAGCATAACATTGTTTTCAGGCAGCACAGCAGGCTGTGTTCATGAGTCAGGTATTAACTTCTTTGTACGTGTGTATGTGTGAGTGTGCATTTACGTTGAAAGCACTGTGGTGTGGTCATTAACCTTCCTGTCTATATTTAGACGGAGCCTTGGCATGCTGTGCTGTGCCACAATTAAACAGATTATTATAAGGAGGGGATAGGTGAAGGGAAAGGAGCGATGGGCGAAGGAGAGACAGTAAGCAGAAAATGACAGGAGACAAAAGGAGGACAGAGGGGAGGAGAAAACAGGAGAAGGAGATGGAAGGTGATTATACATAGAACAAGTGAGGTAGATAAGAGGACAGAAGATGAATCATTTTAGTTCTCATCCCTAAAAACACAATCTCCAACAAGGGCAATGAAGACGCATTCTTTCTCACAGCGAGCTCAAAGCCCCATCTGGCTGTGTGCGCGTGCATTTCTGTGTTTGTGTACTGTAGTATGCATTTGTGTAATAATGGACTATTGTATTGCCCATTTTCATAGAAATGTCTCTGTTCAGATAGTCACCAGATGCGTATGCGGTGCACCACATAATATCCCTTAGGACAGAAAAGCACCTTTATTTGAACCTCAGTTGCCTAGTTTTAGACTAACAAATTAAAATATAAACTGCAAGTTTTCTTAATGATGATATTAAGAGTAATTTGGCATGTAGGTTGGTTTTCAAACTAAATGAATTCTAGTGTTACTGTAATAATGACTAGGCCTATAAAGTCTCCCTGTATGGAGGGAAACACAGATATTGCCAATAACAATGGTCTTCACTTGTGAAAGGGAAGGTTAACAAGACTGTAGTGAGACCTGCTATGATTTATGGTTTGGAGACCGTGGCACTGACAAAAAGAGAGGAGGTGGAGTTGGAGGTGGCAGAATAGAAAATGCTGAGCTTATAGCTGGGAGTGACCAGGATGGGCAGGATTTAAAATTAGTACATCAGAGGAATAGCTTGGGTTGAGCTGGAGTCTAGACAGGAGTCTCTGTGTACTATGCTGATCACAGACGACATTTGGATTTATAGAGAGAGTGGGTAGAAGCAGAAAGAGAGCCTGGAGGTATGCACTGGAGAGCAAGACAGAAGACGTGTATGAATGGGAGTGAGGCAGGTGGAATGGTGAAGATGGAAGGAGTAGAGGTAGTGAAGGTGGATGAATTTAAATGCCTGGGGTTAACCATCTAAAGTAATGGACAGTGCACAAGAGTGGTGAATAGGAGAGAACAGGAAGGGTGGAGTGGGTAGAGACGAATATCACAGGTGCTGGGGGAGCTGGAGGTGGCAGAAAGAATGACCAGGATAGACAGGATCAGAAATGAGTATATGAGAGGGACAGTTAAGCAGTTCAGAGACAAGGTCAAAGAGGCAAGGTTGAGATGGTTTGGATATGTGCAGAGGGGGGTTAGTGTATATATTGGACAAGAATGTTGAAGATGGAGATGCCAGACAGGAGGAAAACAGAGACCGCAGAGAAGGTTAATGGATGTAGTGCAGGACAACAAGAAGAGGTTTGGTGTGACAAGAGAATTTAAGGGACAGGGTGAGATGGAGGCAGATGATCTGCTGTAGCAACCCCTAATGAGAGCAGCCTTTGCTAGTGTTACATGAAAATCTGTTGCACATAGTTGAGAATAAAAGAAGTATACAAAAAGAAAATCCAATGATAACTAAAATGAGGAGGAAAAAGAAACCTACAAAATGGGACTTAACCAAAACAAAACTTTATTGCAGACACTATAGTCAATTTCAACTGAAGGAAAAAGACACTACAGAAAAAGATAGATGTCTCGTTCTTTCTGTCATCATGAGTTTTTCCATCTTTTTGTGGAAATAAACTATAGTGACTGTAATAAAGTTTTGTATGTAATACATACTTTGTAACTGCTCATCAGTGTGAGAAAGTAGGTTTGTTTTTATGGACAGTTATAACTGTGCCCAAACTACATGTAACTAAATGCACATTCAGCAAATTTGAATTTTTTTCCTATGTACAGTTGGAAATTCCAACCTATTCAGAGATAATTTTCTGTCTAGTTATTTTTAGCTCATTTGGCCAAAGGATTGATGAGCTAATGCCATGCCATCCGTCCACAGTTCATGGAAATCGCTACTTCTCCTTGAGTATTGGTCAGATTTTTATTAAACTTGCACACACCAATAACCTCATGGGCTTTCACTCAGATTTCCTCACGGTCATATTTGTCATTCAATAAGCACTTTTTTATTTTCGTAAGAATTGGATTGATGGTTCATTAGTGTTTGCGTGTTCCTCTTTGGCATTAGGTTTATTGATGGCATAATAACATCTTAAGCTAGGTTAGGGCCATTGTCCTGGAAATGACTGTTTGTAAGCCTCTTTGACTTCTCATTGGATTTTCTCATTAGTTTGTGCAGTACAGCCTACCAATGACAAGACAACACCAGAATCAGAATCCTTTATTAATCCCAGGAGGGAAATTGCTTGTCTTACAGATGATCCATTAGGTAAAAATAAATAAATATATAGGGATATGAACAAATAGAAAATAAAACTCTATAGGCTGTATAAACCAATACGTAAAAAGTACAACTGTCAAAATAGTAAATGCAAATATATGTGAAGGATAGAAAATTACAGTTAGTCCTCCACTCTGTCCATAACAACCCCATGAATGGAAACAGGGGTCACTGGTGTTTTGGTCCTTCTCATGTCCACAACCAGTTCTTTAGACTTTACTTATCACGTTCTTTCTACTTTAAGCATTACATTAATGGCTTGTGAGCCAGATGAGCTACTAAGTTTAATGTAGAATAATTGCTGTAATTGTATAGTAAATTCAACACTGTTGCTCTGGATATCTTCCTATAGAATGCCAGCTGATGAAGACGGAGAGGCCGAAGCCAAACACCTTCATTATACGCTGCCTTCAGTGGACCACCGTCATTGAAAGGACCTTCCATGTGGACTCTCCTGATGAGAGGTCAGTTCCCTTTAGACCACAAATCTTAGTGTTCACCATTTGGAGTTTGATCAGTGAATATCAAAGTTCAAGTTCAGTTTCAAAGTTCATAGAGCCTGCATTACAGTAGACTGCGTCTATCTCAGCAGTTTGAATGGAAAATTGACAATCTTAAGACCTACCAGTGAGAACACCAGAATATCACTGTTCTTCCCCTGGTAATGGAGACCAGGGGTTCCATTACCTTATTCTGTATCTGTATTTGTGTTTGCTGTTGAAAGCTTATTGACCATTTACTGTTTATTGTGTTTAGTTTATATTTTAGAGCATTATTTTACAGTGACAGTTTATGGAAATGGATTGAGAAAGCAGAGGGGACTGGGCCTGTGTGGAAATGAAAACTAATCAGAATTTATAATTATTTTGTATTGTAAACTTAAATTCTGTGTTCTAGGGTTTAACCACCTCAACTAGATATTAGCAGTGCTCAACTCTTCCTGGTTGCTACTTATCAAGGCGTGGAGCAAAAGAATAAGGGAAACCCAATCACTTGCTTAACAGCTCCCGGGGCAAACCATTGTGACAGGTTAGGGGAGTACAGATAGAAGTGCTTCTAATATGATTAATTCTATTCTATATTTAAAGCATATGTGGTATTGAATTATATTTAGGCTCTTACAGATTTCACCTGAGACAGGTAGGGTATAAAACACAGGTAGTTGCTTTCAGACTCAATTGGATGTGTGCTGTTTATGAATAAATGCCAAAAGTTGGTGTTTGAATCTTAACTTCAGTCTCATGTGTGTTTTTCAAAAATGGTTGAAGCAATTGGTAGTAAAACTAAAATCCCCAAACAGTTGAGGAGGTATTTTTTTCTATTTGGGAGGATTCAGTTTAACTTAAACACTTCGTACATGCAGCAAAATAGCAAAATGAGTACAATTTGTGTTCAAGTGAAAGCAAGAAAAAGTACATGGCAAAAGTATCATCAGGGGCAGAGATACAGTATGTAAGAAGAGGTTTGTACTGTACTGTTTTTAGTGGTGTGAGAGAAAAGAGAGGGTGAGAGAGGGAGAGTGGAAAGGAGACCTTTCAAGTTGCGTTGGCATAAATTCTCCAGCTGCTCAGTTCCTTTCTGAGGAGCTGAGGTGTTTATCTCCAGAAAATGAACAGCTTTGCCCAGAAGACCACAGATGCTTCTGTGCATCCTTTGAGTGTGTGTGTGTGTGTGTGTGTGTGTTTTCTTTTTTCTTTTTTCTTTTTTCTGGTGTGTGTGGGTTGCAGCTGTCTGTCTAACTTTGTGTTAAATATTGCTTTTGTAGTAGTTTTGTCTCTAGATAATCAAATAAACATTTGAGAATTAATATAAAACTAATAACTTTATATTGATGGAGGAAGCAGACAACTTGTGAGCTCCAGATGTATCTATGTTTCGTTGTAGAAGAGTGTGTGCACAAGATTTTTGCATTATTGAAGTGGGTTGGAAAAAAGTCTGTGTACAGCACAACTGGGTGTGTGAGCTGCTGTGTGTGTGTGTGTGTTACTGTATCTGTTGTACTGTACCCATGCTGGCAGAGCTCCAGCTACCACAGCACCAGCCCAGAGAGGGTGGCACGTGTTGGCATGGTGCCCGACTGTAGGCAGGCCCATTATCTCTCATTAGCAAAAAAAACCCTCATTACACACACACACACACATCCACACAAAAAGAACGCTCAAAATGAGAAAGCGCATTCATCTGCTGCCTGACCTTGGGAGAGTTCCCATTGCTTTTCACGTAGCAAGTGGCATGCACACGTACACACAGTATGAGTACCACAAACTGAGTGCTCCGCTGTTGATAGTGTATCTTGAGTTTGCCCTTGTTTTGGAGTGTGTAGGGTATGCTAAGAAGTAGTCTTTGCAGAAGAAAGAGAGTCAGATCTTAAAAACACACTGCTCTGTTTAGGTTCAGATGAATGTTCCTCCAGATCCCTCAAGAAAACATATGGGCCTCTAACTCAAAAGAAAATAAAGCGCACAGAGGTGATCGTTTATGAGTCAAACAGGTTTCATTATTATGATCTCCTCATAGATTACTCTGGGTAAGTGTATTTTCAGAGAGCACCCTCGTAAATCCAGATTTGCTCCTCCAGAGTCCTGAGGATTTCTCAATATTTGATTATCATTTTTACTTCACCTCAGTTCAGGCTCTTGAGTGTTTTCTGCTGACATGTAACCCCTGCATGTGGCACAGGATTAACACTGTTTGAGCAAAGATCAGTGGAATAAAAACCTTCAAAGCAGAAGTCATTTTGAACCCGCTTCAGTCTTGAGGAAACAACATTTTCTTCATTATTACTTAGAAAATCAGAAGTTTCCAAACTTAATTTTCTTTGTATTAAATAAAAATTATTCAAAAACACTAAAATCTAAGATATATCTCTTTCCTTCGCTTTGCTTCTCTTCTCTTCTCTTTGCTTGTCAGCTGTCTGTCCTAACCATTGTATTCATCACTGTTAAATACAGTTAATGCATCTTAACATCCTGATGCATGGCTGGCCTTGCTGCTACAGATTATGATCACGCACACATACACACATGCACACGCATACACTCACACATATAAACGCACACACACACTTTCTTTCAACAGATGTTGAACAGCAGCGCTAATGGAAAGTCAATGGGGAGGAACAATGTTAGCAAACAACAATACATTGTTCCCTCTAATGCACTGGTGTGTATTTGCACACCCTCAGTCACCCTCTCACACACATACACATGCACAGGCTGGTAGGCATTAGTTCTGCTCTATGATCATTGCTCATTTGGTTGATTCTCTAGTTGACCATGTTTCCACTCTGTTGAACAAATAGGTGTTTATGTTAATTGAAAACACTTTAGTGCCTTTAAAACCTGGTTAAATAAGCACACTGATTTCTTTCCAATATTAGGAAAAATATAAAAGTTTACACCTGTGTAATGTACTGATACATGAGCTGGTTTTAGTTATGTATATATGAATGTGATATGCGGTTCAGCCAGTCAAACACTGTAAGTTGAAGCAAACGACTGAAGCATTGTGGAAAGTTGTTGAATCGAAGGAAAACATTACTAGGGCTGCAAATTCTAATGTTACCTTGTTATATGCCCTAAACCCAGAGATGAGTGGACAGAGGCAATTCAGATGGTGGCTGACAAACTGCAGAGACAAGAGGAGGAAAGGATCCAGTGCAGCCCCACCTCCAACATTGACAACATGGTTGAAGAGGAGATGGACATCTCCACTACACACCACAAACGCAAGGTAACATTCAGTGCATATTCATATATTTTATACTCCGCATACAGAAAATATTCCACCTGTAGTTTTGCTGTTCGTTTGCCTTGTAATGGGTTTGACTTCTTGCAATTTAAAATGTATCTTTTCAGTCACAGGTTTACCTAAACTAGTGAAAAAGCTTGTGACACAAATGGGATGTAAAGTGGTTTTCACCAAGTAAAAGCAGACATACAAAATATCTTCTGTAAAGGCAAAGGTGATACTTGGGTACATTTTCTATGATGCATCCTCCAGATCCACTGTTTATTACATTCCATGCTATAAAGGTTTAATATAATAATGTTATGAATCAATAAGATTCTGTTTTCAATATTGTAGCCTAAATGGATAGTTCTGACCTAACACTTGTACTGGACAGGGTCACAGAGATAACTGGGAATCACCCTATGGGTACCATCAACATCGCATATATATTATATTGCATTTAACCTGGTAACATTCAATACATGCTGTTTGTGTCTGCTTGTGTTTATATATCATTTACATTCAAGAAGTGTGGCTTTTTTGTTGCATGAATTTTTTATAGAAAATGAGAATTTCTTGCTCAGTGTAAGATACCTGAACTCCTATTTCAAAATATTTACACCTCTACATTTCCAGTGGAATGATAAAACTTGTCATTAGATACTGCATAAATTATTCAACATAAAGAAATCATGATATTGGTCTTCTGTGTTTCCATTCACTAGACAATGAGCGACTTCGACTACCTGAAGCTGCTGGGAAAGGGAACCTTTGGTAAAGTGATTCTTGTCCGGGAAAAGGCCAGCGGGAAATACTACGCCATGAAAATCCTTAAAAAAGAAGTTATCATAGCCAAGGTTAGTCTGTCTTCCAGCATCTATTGGTTAATCTTTAAAGAGCGGACTGTATGTACGCTGTATGGACAAAAATATTGGGCCACACATCTTAATTCCGGTGTTTGATTCAATCCCATTGCCACAAGTTTATAAAATCAAATACCTAGTCATGCAATTTGCCCTTACAAATATTTGTGAAAGAATGGGCCATTCTGAAAAGCTCATTGAATTTGAGTACGGTACTAGAATAGGATGTCACTGTTGCAACAAGTCAGTTTGTAAAATTTCCTCTCTTCTAGATATTTCACAATCAGCTCTTTGTGGTATTATTGAATGGTGGAAGTGCTTAGGAACCTCAGCAATTTAACCATGAAGTGACAGACCACACAAAGTTATAGAGCGAGGTTGCCGAGTTCTCAGGTGCATAGTGTGTAAAAGTTGGCAAATCTCTGTTGACTCAATAATTGCAGTATTTTTCAGACCTCCTCTGGTGTCAACATCAGCACAAAATCTGTACACCAGGAGCTTTATGGTATGGGTTTCCATGACCGAAGCATGCAAGTGTTGCATGCAACCAAAGCATGACCACTGGACTCCAGAACAGTGAAAACATGTTCTGTGGAGTGATGAATCATGCCTCTTTATCTGGCAGTCTGATAAACAATTCTGGGTTTGGCAAACACAAGGAGAACATTACCTGCCTGACTGCTCTTGTTTTTTGGGGTTTACCTGGGCCCTTAGTTTGAGTGAAGGGAGATCTTAATGCTTCAACTTGCTAAGACATTTTTGACAATTCTATGCTCCCAACTTTGTGGAAGCAGTTTGGGGAAGGCCCTTTTCTGTTTCAGCATGATTGTGCCTCAGTGCACAAAGCAAGGTGAAGAAAGGCTTGGTTGAATGAGTTTGGTATGGAAGGACTTGAATGACCCTGACCTCAACCCCATCAAACACCTCCGGAATGAACTAGAACAGAGACTGTGAGCCACAAATGTTCTTGTATATAAGTGGGCAAAAATTCCAAAAGACACTCTCCAAAATTCTATAGAAAGCCTTCCCTGAAAAGTGGAAGCTATTATAGTTGCAAACGGGGGACCAGTTCCAATTTAATGCCTGTAGGTTTATAATGGGATGTCATCAAAGCTCCTGTAGGTATAAGGCATAGGTGGCTCAGTATTTTGGTCCATATTGTGCATTTTCTACTGACTGCTTTAAATTTAAGTTTACTTTATCTTCTAGTCTATTTCTGGATCTGAGTAGTGTCAAGTGTCAGTATCTGATGTTTTTATTGCATTTTTGCTGTGCTCTTGAGCTGCCCTCTTATTTAGCTGTTAAAGTAGCTTGAAAATGTTTTTATTGAATCTTGTCTGAACAGGATGAAGTGGCTCACACACTCACAGAGAGCAGAGTACTAAAAAACACCAGGCACCCCTTTCTGACTGTAAGTGCCTCACATACACTAAACAGAACTGATTTAAATTCATGCATTAATGCATATGGAAAATGTCCTGACATCTGTACAGAGACAGCATATTGATTGTCTACATACCTGAGTCTCCCGAGGCTAATTATAAGTTAGACACCACATTGTTGTACTTTAATGGCCACATCTGTTAGCTTTGATGTATGTGTACACACATTAGCTGCTGCACACATACATGCTTGTTCACACACACTATCGAGAGCAACTACAGTTCACATCTGAGTGTACCCCTGTCACACCTGCAGCCACAAAGAGACTTCAACCCAACTGTTCTTTTGTTTAGCAGATTTCTCCCTCAAAAGAGCACACACGCGCACAGCTCATACACAGATGTAGTTGCTTTGAATAAGGAAATGGAGCCATAAACAGTTTAAGCTTAGACTGATCACGTTGCACTATTCCTACTGCTCTAGCTAGAAGGACCACACGTCTTGCTGTGTCTGAAATTGTTCATTCACCCATTTCACTGTTCATTGGAACTGCATATAGAAAACAAATATATATATTTTTGTTTTATTCTTTTAACCTCCTAGGACCTGGCATCCACATATGCATATCCAAAATGCATGCCATGCAAGAGTTCGGGTCTTAGGAGGCTACAGCAGCATTTATTAGTTTTCGTGTTATCCCCCTGTACAATCAGTTAGGTCTGTGATACTACAGAAATAGAAGAAAAAGCAGTTGTATCAGTAGGTGCCTCTTCCATTGTACTGTATAGGTCTGCTATATAGACTTAAAATATGCAGGGCTGGTGGTGGTTCAGTGGTTCACTAAGTTTTCTGTCTGGGGAAAAACACAAATGAATGGTTTCTGTTATATAAATTTTGTGTGTGCGTGGTTTTTATTTCAGTCACTGAAGTATTCATTCCAGACTAAAGACCGCCTCTGTTTCGTCATGGAGTATGTGAATGGAGGAGAGGTAAGATGCACACACGCACACATGCATTCATGATGGATGCGCTGTATGTGGTTTCTCACCTATGTGCTTTAAAGAGCCAGTTAAACCACATGTTCACCACACTAACTGACTGCAAATAGGCACTCCACTTATTCTACCGTCGACTGTCTCACAGTAACTGTCTTAGTATACTGTCTTAGTATAGTAACTGATAGATTCCTGGATCTGTTGTCTTAATTTTCATTTCGGTTTTTATATGTCAGGGCTGTTACAATTGTTTTAAATCATATTTTATTGCTCCCCAGATGTTTTCAAGATAGTTTTCAACTAAACTAAAATAGACTACATTTTAATTGTAAATTAGTTGTTAATTAATTGTAATTGTCATTATTTCAAAGATAGGCTTCTTAACAAATTTCTGGTTTCATAAATGTCTCACAGATCAATACAGAATTGTTATGGGGGAATAGGTTGTGATTGTATGTGTGCAAAGCTGCAGCAGAAGGAAATGAGTGTTTCAATCTGCAAACACTGAAGAAGTGCGTAAAGTTTTGCCTTTGGATTGCTTTCTAACATGGTTAATTTTCCAACCAACTGGCCTCTCACTTGCTTTCTCACCTCTCTTTTCTGTTCCATGCCTCTCCTGCATGTGTCTATTTATGAACACACCTATGGGGCAGATACAGCCAGAATGACAGTCGGAGATGAAATGAGTTTGGATTCCCCCACTTTTCCATTTCTCAGATTTTTAATCGGGCCGTTTTTGCAATCTTGGTTCATTCCCTTAGTGTAACTGTCACCTGCTCCCCTCCCAGCTAGTTAAGCAGTTCAGCCAGCGCCAGGCCTGAGCAAAACTCACACACTTTCCCACTGAGAACACCAGCATGCACGCACGTACACACACACACACACACACACACACACACACACACACACACACTCTTAGACAAACACGCATACCAAATTTTTACCTCAACGGACAAATTGTGACCACACATGCCACACAAACACACACATACACAGAGAACCCATTACAAACCTGCCACAGTCACAGCTGCCAGTACACTGATGAAGGCCCACCTGTCGTGTTACCCCCTCTCACCACAGCTTCAACACACACACACTCACGGACACCATTTCAGCAAGGTGGTCTATGAGCATCACTCCAGTGGCCATATGCAAACCTCCCCGAACAATTAATGGGGAGATATGTGCCCCTTGGCCTCATGGGTAATTTGTACGACTTGACTGGTGTGGCGCAGCAGACTGGTGTCATTTTGGTGCCACATGTGTAACTGTGTGACAGTGACAACTTGAAATCTGACAGTGAGGGAGAAAGTAAGAGAGAGAGCGAGGGAGAGGAAGGGAATGTGAGGTGAGCCATTAAAAAAGCAAGACAGAAGAGAGATGGTGGGTCAAGCCATGGGGGGGAAGAAAGAGTTGTGTACTCTTTAAAGTATGAAAATAAGCCTCCTGCCAAAAACAGAGAGGGGTGGATGTGAGAATGGAGTAAATGAAGACTGAGGCTCAGGGGGCAAGGCCAGTTAGGCCACTAATGAGTACTGCACCATAGGCAGTTGGGGGGCTGTTGGCTGCGGCGACAGTGGTGGTCGGCCTGTCTTTAACTAGACTGGTGTATTGATTAAACCCTTGATTTGGCCCCCATTGCCGAACTCCACGCCAGCGCCGTGCCAGCCTAGCCCAGAGGGTAACATGGAAGAAGTATGTGTGTCTGTGTATGTGTGGTGAGGGGAGCCGCTAGATGAGGCGCCAGCTGCCGAGTGCCTCCACCCGCCCTCCTCCGAGACCCCCCCACATGCACCCCTCACACACACACACCCCACTCACCCTCCCCTCCGCTATCTATCATCTCAATATGGTGCGGGCAGCCAGTTTGTGTTGTGCTAATTTCCTCCAATAAATCAGTAATTATTGCTGTGCCGTCCCTGCTGTCTCTCCCCCTTCTCTCTCCCCCGCCCTCTCTCTCTTACTCTTCCTCTCACCCACTCTTCCCTTCTCATTCTTCCTCCTTTTCCCGCAGCTGTTTTTCCATTTGTCCAGAGAACGGGTGTTCTCAGAGGAGCGCACGCGCTTCTACGGTGCAGAGATTGTCTCAGCTCTCGACTACCTGCATTCAGCCAAGATTGTGTACCGGGACCTCAAGGTAAACAGAAACAGAGAGAAAAGGCAGGCTGGGGGCACGGATGAGAGTGATCAGATATTTTAGGGAAAGCTTCTTTTGTTTTCGTCCCCCCACCTCTCATGTTTCTATATTTTTTTCATCCAGGAGGAAACGAGTGGCTCAGGATGTGTAGTAATTAAAGAGACGGACAGGGACAAGCTCACACAGACATAAAACAGTAAAGAATTGCAGGCAGGGAGCGAGGGAAAGAGAGGGGTGCTGATGCCACAGAGGTAGAGAGGTAGATGGCTCCGTCTGAGTGCCTGCCTGGCAGCCTTGGCCCCAGCCCTGCTCACAGCAGCCAAGAAAACAGAAAGGAGAAAAAAGCAGACAGAGAGTGAGAAAAACACTTCAGCCATTAAAATTAAAAGGTTGAGTGGCTCCACTACATGCCTGAAGTTTATTTCCCCTCTCTGCTGGGTATTTGTGTGTATGAGTGTGCGTACTGCCACACTGTGGAGTAATACAATACAGCTTTCCTTACCTGTCTGTCTCCGCTTTCCTCTCTAAAGTCATATAAACACTGCATGAAAAGGGGCAGTTAATACAAGGTTGATCTACAGGTACATATGATACCAATGAGATTTTACTTTCCTTCCAGTTGGAAAACCTCATGCTGGATAAGGATGGCCATATCAAGATCACAGATTTTGGGCTCTGCAAGGAGGGCATCACTGACGCTGCTACCATGAAAACTTTCTGTGGCACACCAGAATACCTCGCACCTGAGGTAACACTTTTTTCTATAGTTTTCTGTCTCTCTTTCTGTTCTGCATTATTTTCTAAGCAGTTACTTCTTAAAGTGAATTCTGATAATTGTTAATCAAACTTGCTGCATTTTCATGTCCCTCAAACACCTCTGAGTTTTTGTGACCACTGAGTGAAGGTTGTGATGTAAATTTCTTCATCTGAGGTTTGTGCTTGCAATGCACCAAATATGCACACATACTTCAGATGGTTTGTAATACTGACTGCTTGTCATTGGTGTCTGCAGCTGTATGTATGCACATCTGCAAGTGAGTATAATTCCAGCCAGAAAAGCCTAGATCTTTTAACTTTGATCTTCATCACCATTTCACTGCATTAGTAAGTAGAGTATAGAGTATAATGTGATGTGTAATGTCACAAAATCTTCTGCAAACATACTAGATTTGTTCCTTGCCAATTTAATTAAATTTTGTTTTATTTATAGCTCTCCAAATCCCAATCCCAGACAAAAAGAAAAGAGATGCAGTTAAAGAAACTGTTGATATGTAAACTTTTTTTTAATCACATCGGAATCTGTTCACATTATCATCACTGAGTTTCTACAGTATAGTTGTTCTAGGTATCATATATAGCAATATACTGACAGGCCAAAAGGACATTTTTGGATGTGGTATATATTAGTTTGGTTATGAGGTCAGTTAAACACAATCCAGGGATTTTGGTTACATTATGAACATGTCAGGTGCCAAAAGGTTAAGGATTTCATCCCCACACCCACAAAGCAATGCTTGCTTTATACAATTGATAAACAACCGAAATCTCCGGCACTGTATGTTATGTTCTGCAAACTGAGCAGATTGACTGAGGCCTTGTAGTACATAAAAGCATCTGTGACATCCACAGGCGGCCTATCCATTAGGCAGCTTTTCTGCACTTCTCAGGGTTCCACCAGGAAGGCCCCTGTGAACTGTAAGGCTCATGTTGCCCACAGTTTCTGTTTGTCTTACAGCAGCCCTGGCTGATTAGATTAGCTACCAAAATTATTACTGATCTTTGATAAATGGGTGTATGCTGGGCAGTTTGATGAAGGATCTGCAAGAGCCACATATAGAGTACACTTTACTGTAATATATTTTAAAAATCATTATTTTTAGCAAAATAAACTTAAGTATTACAAGTTGAACTATTTTTCTCACTTCATATTGAAAGAGGTCATTCTATGTCACATTATCATAAATTATCTTATTGGTTTATCTTAATTTTATGTCTGTTTGAGGCGGCGCTAATGTGCTCACTACCCTTGAATCACAAAGTGATGTTCCAAAGACTCTCCCACCCTGTTACCCAGAATACCCTGTGTTTCGTAAGGTTGTTTGGAACCTTCTTATAGTGGAATTCATGTATGTACATTCTTATTTGCAGATTTCACAGGCAAACATTTTCCATAATATCAGGGTGAACAGTAAATATGCAGTTTATGCGTGCGAATGAGGGTGTTGGTTGAATTGGAAAAGGGCGCAGCACAGTTCTCTCTCTCTCTCTCTCTCTCTCTCTCTCTCTCTCTCTCTCTCTCTCTCTCTCTCTCTCTCTCACACACACACACACACACTCACACACACATGCACACACATGCACACACACAAAACTACGTTCTTGTAATCGTTTTTTGCAGCCATCCGCTGTCCAGTCATCAGCGCTGCCTCACTCGAAGGCCAGCAGATCAACTGCCGAGAGTGTTGCACGACTGTGGGTGGTGGAGACAGAGCGATGGTGATGTGGAGATGAAGGCAGGAGGGGAGAGGCATAGTATATATCCCACTCAAAAAAGTATGGAGGACAATTTGGCGCAGCATTTTGTGCTTCTTTTTTTTTT
>VUQH01088115.1:0-10470 GCA_015106775.1 Etroplus canarensis
TTATGTTTATTTGAATTGAAAGGTGATGCAAGGGTATGCAGTATGTGTGTGTAATGCGGAAATATTATTTGTTTGTGAAAAATTTTGAAAAACACAACAACAAAAAAAAAAGCAGTTGAAGACTCATCTGTTTAGACTTACCTTCATTTAACCTGTTTACTTCTGCTTTATTCAACCTGTCTATTTGCGCTTTTATACAACTTATCGTTTTGTTTGTGTCTCTTGAAATCCTTTAAATCAACTGTGTAAAGCACTTTGTGACGTCCGTCTTGAAAGGCTGTTCAAAAATAAACTTACTTAAAACTTATTTGTGTATAATATCATCAATGCAATGCCTCTTCCTGGGACATCCATACTTATGTCAGCCAGACTACATTCTACAATAACTAAAGCACCGTGGCTTCATAGACACTGAGTGTGTGTGCCTGACTGGTCTGCTGCCAGTTCAGATCTATTTCCTGTTGAAAATGTATGGCACATCATGAAGAGGAGAATCAGAAAATGGTGAACACGGCCACAGCCTGTTGAGGAGCTGAAGTGCTTTATCAAGCAAGAATAAACAAGATTACCAATAGCAAAGTTACAAAAATGAGTATCCTCAGTTCAAAAAGTGATTAAAAAATGTGATTAAAAGCGAAGGTGATGGAACACAGTGGTGAACACGCCTCAGCTTTTGTTAAGTGTGTTGCTGTCATCAAATTCTTTATTCTTAATGAAGCTGGTCAGTAAATCTATTGGAAATCACTCATTTGCACTTTTGTCAGGTAAACAAATGTTCTTGTGAATTAACATAAAACAGCATTTTTGGAAATATCTCAGCTTTTCTAGAAATGGGGTGTAAAACATCACGTCTCAATGAACAAATACGTCAAAACCATCTTATGCTTGCTATGTTGGCAACTTTTGCTGAAGTGAAAAAAGTCAAACTAATGACCTTTCCTCTATATTGTTTATTTAGTTTGTGAAACACACAATATTATTGATATAATTAACTTTAAGAGTTCATCTGGATCCAGAGCCAGGAACTTATTTGAAGGATACTTCAGCACTGTGTGGTAGGGAAACAATTTACCATTATGGCATTCTCAAGAAAATTTCCCACACTGATTTGGATTATTCTGGATCCTGGGATTTAATTTACGAATAATTGAGGCACGTACACACTGAAGCATGTGTACCAAGCAATGGGAAAGTAGCTAACAGGGGCAGAAACTTGTAGCTGATATAGTGCAGATTCAGTAGAGCATAATTCTTTCAGCTGCTCCTGTTAGGGGCCACCACAGCAGATTATGCATTATGAATCCGCATTTGGATTTGGTGAAGATTTTACGCCTGATGCCCTTCCTGACACATCCCTCCCCATTTGCCCGGGCTTGGGACCAGCATTAGGAGTACACTTGCATGTGGCCCCTGTGGCTGGGTTAGATTGAGTAGAGTTTAATAAATATAGCAAAACAGCATCTGATACAGATAAGTTTTGCCATTACTAATAAATATTGAACAGGCAATTTACAAAAACAATATCAACCTTTCCTGAGACCAGGCCAAGACAAATGAAACAATCACAAAGATACACACTCCATCCATGAGGTACGTATTACACTTGGACATATTCATTTAAACTTTTGAAAACAAGCCAGGTGTGAGTGATCTAGTTGAAAAAGTCTGCCACCAGTCCCCATCTTTTTTTGAAGACAGGGGTTTTTAGCTGTAATTGAGCAGTTAAATGTTCCATTGTGTACACGTCTTACTTTCTGTGTCCAGTGTGAGATGGTCGGCTGCACAGGCTTCAGACAATTAACTGTTATCATTTGTCTTGCAGTCGTTAAAAGAATATGCAGTAGAAATCTCTGGTCATGGGTAAAATTGTCTGGAAAGACGCCTGATAAGAAGATCAAAGGGTCCACAGGCCTGGTAGCTTTGACGCAGGTGCCGCTACTTGTGCTTTGAATTGGTGTGAGTGCTGTAGCTTAGTTCCCTCTTTGTCTGCATCTTGGGTTGTTTTGTTTGAAGGAGCCTTTGGGTGTACTACTATTTGGTGCATACTTTAATTCCAGTTTGTTTCATGTTGTGAGAGATTTGGTGAAGGAGTGTGTTTCTTATTGTAGCTGTAGGCCACATGGTATCACACGTTTGTGATGAGCTCTGGTGCTCATTGTTGGGGCGACTACTTGCATCCTTATGTATACAAGTTATACGTTTAGAAACATCTTGAGACAAGCTTTTACCGTGTCATACAAGCACACCTGCCAATCATTCATGTGTACTAGCGGTTTTCTCTCCCTTGAGTCTCTCCTTTCCTCCAAAGCTGCTGGGTAGGTGAACTGGGTCTGTTAAGATGGGTGTGGGTGGTTGGCTGAATGGATCAGTTTGTATGATAGCCATTTTAATAAATGGGAACATTTGTTCAAGTGTTAATATTGCCTTCTGTTATTGACTTTTTGGCACATATCAGGTCAGTTCAGTTTTTCAAGGTGTAACTTTTTAAATCGGGCGGCGTGATGCCCCTCCCAATGTTTCCAAGGTAGTTCTGGCCTAATCTTTTCGACAAATGGCTGACGCGAGGGTCGTCAGCTGATGCCACATACTGTTTGGGCATTTCAACCATTTTTGGTGTTTGTGTTGTGTTGGGTTATGCCGAGTAAATTGTCTTTTATTAAACTTCTTGTGTGGACTCCCTCCTCATGTATGAGCCAAGCTGTGACTATATATGTTCATGTATTCAGCATGTGTAGAAGGCTAAACCTTAATGATGCATCTCAAAGATGCATTTATTTAAATGCATACTGTAAATAAGCTATAAGCTGCTTAAGGGAACAGTGTTTAATACACTCAAAGCATGCAACAATTACTGTGGCTGTTTTGCCTTTCTTTAGCTGAGTGACTTTGCAGGGATTCTCAAAAAGCTTCATTCAAGCTGCTGCTTGTTGTCTTTTAGTCTTTTTAAACAGTACCAAGATGCCTGATTTTTTTCCTCTCACGTGAATAAAATTTATTTATTTTTTTTATTTCAGGGAAAACACCTAATAGCATTGAGTCACATTTTAGTACCTGATGTTACCGACATGGATGTGTTCTAAACACGGCGCCTCATTATGTAGAAGAGCCTTTTTCATGTTAATTCATACTGCAGCATTCAGATATTTTAGCCGGTCAGAGTTAAGCCAGTTTTAGTGTTTTAAAGCACTAATGTGTGTTTCCTGGTGTAGATGTGGCTAAATTTAGTGTCTGTGAAAATGGAGTTTTGGAAGGTGAGGGACCTGGCAGAGATGTTCCTGCTTTTGCCATCACCATTTGTGATGATTCATAGACCCACTTTATTCAGATAAAGCTAACAGATAACATGAGTCACCGTCATGAACAGCAGAGTAAAGAAGTCACACATCCTCAGCTCAACATCTGGCTCGTGCAGACTTTATTTTCTCTAACTTCAGAAAGTTTAGAAAGTTTTTGTTTTATTCCCTTGTTTGCCATCACAAGGTGCAAATAATTGTCTGACAAACCAAAGTGAATGTCATATGGTGAAAAGGGTTTCTTATAATGTTAAAGCCCAGGAAAATGTATTTTAATTCAATTGTATTTATATAGCGCCAATTCACAACAAAAGTCACCTCAATGCGCTTTACACTGTAAGGTAAAGATCCTGCAGTGTTAGAGAGAGAACACCAACAATCAGACGACCCCTCATGAGCAAGCACTCGGTGACTGTGGGAAGGAAAAACTCCCTTTTAACAGGAAAAGACCTCCGTCAGAACCAGGCTCAGGGAGGGGCAGCCATCTGCCTCGACCGGTTGGGGGTGACTATGACTCAAAGAGACTGACTAAAATGATAGGGTGCGCCAAGAGCTGACTGTGGAAAGAAGAAGGTTACACAAATTGTGAAACATGATGGACAACACTGCACAGCCTCAACACAGCATAGTGACTGAACAACAGAGTGTGTTCTGTCACAGGATTCTTTAGCTTTGCTCTAACAAAGAACGGTACACGAGGTCCTTCCTGCCCACGGCGATAGTCCTACACAATGACTCTGTAATGTAATTTTTACTGCAACAACATCATTTCCTTTTGGGATGAATAAAGTATAATTCAATTCAATATGTGATGAGTTGGGAGTGAGACCCGTTTCACTATTACCATAAGTCAGCGCGTCGTGGCTCAATGTAACAGGACACCTTGTGCAGATCTGCGAGAAGTCAGTGGTTTATGCATGTCTTGGGAATGAGGACTGGCTGACCTGCCCAACACCAAACAGCAGACAGACAATATTACTGACTAACTCATAAACATAGTGAAACATTTTACTGCCCAAACAACCACATAATACCCGCTGGAGTTGTAGGGCATAAACAGCGAACTAAAAAGAAATATCAGAAATACTCCAAATGAATAACAGTGGCTTTGTGTCAGCTGGATATAAACTGTTTTTGCTAACTTCCTCCCATAGAAATCCCATCAGCTGAAAATAGACAGACTGAATAGATTTTATTGATGTTGCATCTATAAAATGTTCACAGCCCCAAAGTGCCATAAAATGTTTAAGTCTTGAAAGATCTGATATACTAGTGTATGTATGATGCATTTGTTCTACAAGGCAGGTTCAAATATCTGCTTAGAAATTTTTGGTAAAAACCTCCATCCTCACTGAATTTCCACATAATGTTTGTATGAGCCGTCTGATGAACCAGGACTCACTTCCAAGCCAGTATTAATGTCACAAATTCTGCTCGCAGGTACACGCCACAGTCTAATTGTCTGTCAGCTCAGAGAAGTTCTTCACTTTTAGCGTCTGAAATAACTCTTCTATTGTCACTCTTTGTGCAAGAGAAGTGTCACCGACCAAAACCCCAATCCATACCTGAGTGGAGGGGACTTTTTAATTGTGGGTGAGCAGGCCGTTAAACTGTATTCATGAGCCAGTTACTTCAAATGCTACGATCCTTTAGAGACTGAAACGGTGCTCACACATGCTACCGGCCAGTTCTTTAGATACTCCTTGCTAGTACTGGGTTAGAGCCCCCTTCAGAACTTCCTTAACTCTTCTTGGCATAAATTTCACAAGGTGCTGGAAAAATTCCTCACAGATTTTGCTCCATGTTGACATGGAGTTGCTGCAGATTTGTCATCCATGATGCATATATCTCCCTTTCCACCTCATCCCAAAGGTGCTCTACTGGACTGAGATCTGGTGATTGTGGAGGCCATCTGAGTACAGTGAACTCAGTCAGTGGAATTTGGATATACTGTGGTCATAAAGGGCAGCACATGGCAACAATACTCAGGCTGGCTGTGGCATTTAAATGAAGCTCGATTGGTACTAAGGGACTCAACGTGTGCCAAGAAATTATCCATCACACCATTACACCAGCACCGCCAGCCTGAACCATTTATACAAAGCAGGATGGATCCATGCTTTCATGTTTTTTAATTGTCCTCAGCAGAAATCAAGACTCATCAGACCAGGCAACATTTTCCAATCTTCTGTTCTTCAATTTTGATGAGCCTGTGCAAATTATAGCCTCAGTTTCCTGTTCTTAGCTGACAAGTGTGGCACCCACTGCGGTCTACTGCTGCTGTAGCCCATCTTCTTCAAGCTTCAGAGATTCTCTTCTGCAAACTTTGGCTATAACACGTGGTTATTTGAGTTACTGTTTCCTTTCTATCAGTTTGAAGCAGTCTGACCATTCTCCTCTGACCAGGGCCTTTTTTGCCTAGAGAACTGCCGCTTCTGAAATACTCAGATCAACCCATCTGGTACCATCAACCATGCCACGTTCAAAGCCACTGAAATCACCTTTCTTCCCCATTCTGATACTCAGTTTGAACTTTATCTGACTGTCTTGACCATGTCAACATGCCTAAGTATACAGAATTCCTGTCACGTGACTGGCTGAGTAAACATTAGCATTATTAAGCGGTTGAACATGTGTACCTAATAAAGCGAGCATGAGTTATAGTAGCATTGGAACAGCTGTGTCAGTAAAAAAATTAAGTTTAAATGTAGCTTTGATAGTAAAATCCACACGTTAAAGGAGTTTATTGTAACACAGTGCATTTTGCCTAGCTGTCAACATGACCGGTTTCTTTTCTGTGTGGTCAGTCTTGACGTTTTTTAACATTTATTTTTGTTTGTTGATAAAATGAGGCTCAGGCCATGATTTATGTGTTACATTTCTACATTTCAAGTCTGTAATGATCTCATTCAGGGCTCTTGTTGAAGCTGGTGGACATGTTTTTTTTTGCTATACTAAGAGATGGTACATTCATTACGGTTGCCCTATATTCCCTACCTCCTTATCCACAGGCATGTACATGTATCTACACTTCAAAGTCATTGGAGCATCAAGAGGCCAGTAGTCACAGCATTCTTTTTAGACCTCAAGTGGCAGATTTATGGAACTCCTTCAGAATCCTGATAGATATTCAACTTCCTAAACACACACTCACACAAAAAAATCAAGCATTTATTTACAAAGGATATGTAGTTGGTGACATTCCTTTCCTTTTGAGTGCGAGAAAAGATGGTATTGTCTGTAATACCAGATCTGTATATCAAGGCAAAAGACAGTCCTTGTACCTGACAATTTTCAGAGGTATTTTTTTTGTTTGTTAAGACACTTAACTCTGACCCATGAGCCATTCAAGCTTAAAAAAAAGGCACCCAACACAAAGGATTAACCAGCATTTTGTCTACACATAAGAGACGACTCAGCAAACAACCAGTTTTGAAATTGGATCTTCAGGCACTTTATATCTTTAGGCAAAAGCGCATAATTTGTTCCTGTTTCTTTGGTTGAATCTACACAAAAAGGCTAAAGATAATAGAGTTTAACAGACATAAAATAGTATTTTTTTTTTTAAATTTTTGTAGCAACAAGTTGTTTCTCAAGGAGCGATTCACTGAAAACTTCGACTGCAGATAAACAGTATCTGAAAGTCATGACCTAGAAGAAATAGGAAAACAAAGATCTGACACAGGACCTGAGAGATGCATCTGTTCCTTCAGTTGATCCATCTACTGTTTGCCAAAGCCTCAAAAGAAATGGCCTCAGTGGCAGGGTGGCTGTCAAGAATCCATTCTGAAGGAAGGGAAACAGGTAGAAAAGCCTGAGGTGTCCCATATTACACAAGAACCGGGCACAAAATCAGTGGCAACAGGTTTTATGACGTGATGAATCCGAATTTAACATTTTTGGTTCAAATGGTTGTCGATATGTCTGGAGGAGGTCATGAAAGAGGTACAGCAGTGAGTTTCTACTCTCTTCGGTAAAACACGGTGGAGGCTCTGTCATAGTTCAGGATCGCATTTCAGCCAGTGGTGTTGGGGATCTTGTCAAAACTGATAGAATCATGAAGTCAAGTGTCATCAGATTTTGATCCACCATGCAGCATCATTTGGAAAGAGACTGATTGGCAGCAGTTGAATTTTTCTAGCATGGCAATGATCCCAAACACGCGCCACTAAAAGTGAAAACCAGATTGGATAGAAAAACGCACAACAGAACACCATCAGTCATGGACTGGCCTCCGCAGAGCCTGGAACTCAGCATCATAAAAGCAGTATGGGATCATCTTGACAGATAATGTAACAAAAAGGCAGCCAAAAACCAAAGAAGAGCTTTGGAATGTTCCTCAAGAAGCCTGGAGAAGTATTCCTGAAGAAAGAGATTTCCAGCTGTGTTTAAAAATAAAGGTGATCATGCCAAATATTGACTTTCAAGCTTGTCAGAATTGTACAAACTCTTTTTTGCATTCATTAATGCATGTCCATGCACGTTTCAGTAAATCATTGCACTGATTTCCCACTTTCTGAGCAAAATGTAAAGAAATGTGGTGTGGCTTAAAACTCGCATGATACTGAATATCCTACAGTTATGTCTTGATGCATGCTCAGCTGAGATCCTACAGTTATAATTACACAGCTCAAAGGTTTATTTTGGTGTTGAGTGCCAGGCCAAGCCAAAAAAATGGAAAGATTTGACTGACAGAGCTTCCACTATTTTTAATGGACAGCAGGAGAGTCAGCCTCATCATTTGAATACAAGTTGTTTTCATCATTAAAACTTATTCATCTGTTCAATAGCTTGAAGTAATGATCACACAGAGCTGTTGTGTAGATAATGCTTTTTTAAAAGTCTGATTTAGTGAGTCCCTTCCCAACAGAGCAGCAGGCAGAAAAGGCAATATAAATGTGGCCACTGTTGCACAGCTGCTTCAGTAGCTTTCTTTCTCTTCGCTCCGTGACAGATTTATGGAGCTGCTTTATAAACCTCCTGGAAATTATTCGGGAGCCGCTTTTGAAATGTGGAGAGAGCTAGAGAGAGAGGGAGAGAGAGAAAGTGAGAGTGAGAGATGATTTATATCTCATTTCAGGATCCTCTACTTGACCTCATTGTTTTCACAACATCTCAACTGCATCTTAAAGACTTAAAGCTGGTGCCAGAAACAGTATAACCAACTGCAGAGGAGTTTTACAGAGACTGTAAATCCCGCAGGACTTCCTCTACTCTTCTTTTAAACAAATATCACGGCTTTGGATCAGCGTGTGCTTTCAAGTTTAAGTTCTTTTGCAAGAAACTTTGCTAAACATGCTTCTTCGTTTAACATTTTTTAATCTACTCTGACTTCGAATAACCAGTTTTCACTGGGAGTCAAACAGCACGGTGGAAACGTTGATCGTGATCGTTGTTGTAGTTGCCACATTTTGTGCACATTTGCAACTTGTCAGTGTATAAAAATTCTTATACATTTAAGATCACTATTTAACACGCATAAACGTCAAACAACGCAAACTGGAAAGTCTACTTCTGTTAGCTACCTACATAGCTGGTGTGGGGTTTGCATCCCTGCTGTCTTCTTCCGACTGTGGTCAAACCTCTTCTGCTAAGTAGCTAAGGTAGCAACCTTTTCAATAATCCGAAATGTAGGCCTATAGTGCTCCACACTCAGCCCTTTAAGTGTTATGAGTACACCATCCATTTAAACTATATGGACAAAAAAAAATTGGGTGTTTCATTCAGTTACAGTTTCAGAGTTCAAGTTTGAAGTCTCAAATTAGTTTGTCTTATACAGATAATAATGGGACATCACTACCAATAATGAAAGTCTTGTACACAGAGCCTTCTGAAATTTGCACAATAAAAACGTGTATAAAATCATTTCAAAAGATGTATAAAATTAAGCACCTAGCCATGCAGTCTGGCTTGCCACAGAAACTCAACCATGAAGTGGGAGACTCCAAAATTTTAGAGCGATTTCGTTGACACACTGAAGTGCATTGTTCAATTCAATTCAGATTTTTTCTGATTTAGCACCAAATCACAAAAAAGGTTGTTTCAAGGAGCTTTATACTGTCAGGTAAAGACACTAAAAATTTAAAGAGAAAACCCCAACAATCAGATGATCTCCTGTGAACAAGCACTTGCGCCAGTGGGAAGGAAGAACCCCCTTTAAACAGAAAGAGACCTTTGGCAGAAACAGGCTCAGGGAGGAGCAGCCACCTGCCAGTTTGGGGGCAAGGTGAAAAGAGAAGAGAAAAAAGGAGAGCAGGGAGAGACAAAACTTTTACGCATAGTGCATAAAAGTGGCCAGTGCTCTGCTGGCTCCAAAAACGAGGGAGTTCCTGACTTCCTCTGGTATGAACATCTTCGCAAAAACTGTTTGATGGGAGCTTCATTGCATTGTTTTCCATGGGTGAGCAACTTCATGCAAGCCATACGTCTCCAAGCACAATATAAAGTATTGGATAGAGTGGTGCAAAGCACACTGGACTCTGGAGTTGTAAAACTGTGTCCTGTGGAGTGATGAATCTTCTCTAACTGGCTGTCTGATGGAAGAGACTGGAGATTCCAAGGAGAACGTTACCTGCCTGAGTGCGCTGTGCCAACTGTAAAGCTTGGTGGAGGAAGGATAATGCTATGGGGGTTGTAATTCTGGGATTGGCCTGGGCCCCTTAGTTCCAGTAAAGAAAAATCTTATACCTTCAGGAAGCCAAGATATGTCGGACAATTCTATTCCTGGGGAAAACCATTTTCTATTCCAGCATTACTGAGTCCCAGTGCCCATAAAGGTATGATTGCATGAGTTAGGTTTGGGAGGTTTGAATAGCCCGCGCAGAGCCCTGACCTCAGCCTCATCAGTAGAATGGAGATTGTGAGCCAGGTGCTCTTGCTCACCATCAGTGTCTGACCTTACAAACCTTACTCTTCTGGATGAAATGGCAAAAATTTCTCTAGGCATGCTTCAAAATCTTGTAGAAAGCCTTCCTGGAAGAGTGGAAGCTGTGATAGCTGCAAAGGAGGGACCAGCTCCTTATTAATGTGTAGGATTTAGAATGTCATAAAATCACCTAAATCTGTAATATCTGTGACCTAATACTTTTGTGCATATAGTGTCCTGGCACTGCATATGTGGCGTCTGAAATCGCTCACTATGCATTTTTTTTTTTTTTTATTTTTTTTCGCAGAATTT
>VUQH01088116.1:4732-22482 GCA_015106775.1 Etroplus canarensis
TTTGCCTCACATGAGAGAGGTCCCTGGTTTGCAACTGGGAGGAGACACAAGCTCAGCCTTGTGCATCACAAGCCAGCGTACTCTTTGTGCTAGTCCCAAACCCAGACAAATGGGGCAGGCAAGGGTATAAACCATTAAATTTTTGCTGAGACGACCCCTTGGAGCAAAAATGAGAAGCTGGAAGCATCTTCCATTCCTATATGTTGCAAGAGCATTTACTCTCTGCAGCTAATAGTGTTGTAGCCAGTGCGAAGACACCATGTGTAAGATATATCATTGTGCTTTACACTAATAATTTCTCTATACATATTTTGATTGCTACAGTTGATATCTTTTGCTGGATTTAGTCACAGTATTGAGATTATTTTAACAGAGTTGTCCCTGGAGTCACTTCAGCTACTTCATCATCAGAGGATTCTTATGATCATAGCGATGAGAATATTTCAAATTAAGTTTGCTAATGTTTTCTGTTAGTGAAACTTATTCTGTCTGCCACGGAATCACTCTCCATGGGTGAGGGCTAGTATTCTTTTTTGTTCTGGCCACTGGACCATGGTACCTTTTGTCTAGGTGCTCTTCTCACATCCTGGTTCATTCCTCGCCCATGTTAGCGTTACTGTGGTTACAGCCAAGCCCCTATGTGGCGTGAGTCAAAGTACGCAGATGCATGCAAGGCTATTTTGCATACATTTTGAAACAGTGGGCAGAAGAAAGAAAGGTGTGTGGAAGGACACACAGTATGGAAGGACACACAGATATTTGCAAAGAACAGCAACACACACTTTTCTGTCGCATCTAACTTAAGCATGTGGAAAAGGTGTTATTTTATTTAACAGCTTGAACTGGGGCTTACATCTAATAAATATCCTCTCTACAACAGCCTGATTAGTAAATTGATTAAATAATGAATAGATGAAGAGCGAAGTAACTTAGGCCAGTGCCCTTTGTTTTGTACTGCCACACGAAAAAGAACTTTCCGAATCAGGTACCAAAATAGTCTTAGCGTAACCCTTTCCTCTTCAGTGATCATCTATGAACCAGTTATGGGCTTGTGATACTTTCTTGATGGCATTCAAACAGTCAACAGTCATCCCAAAGGGAAGAGGAGCAAGGTCAATAAGGCCATCAATATCCATCAACCATTGTCTAAAAGCAAGACAAACAACTACTGTGACACAATTAGGTCTGCCCACAAACCCATATTTCAATTACAATTAAACCGGCCTATAAAAAGTCTGACATGCAGTATATCAGAGAATATATCACTGAGCTGAAATTGGTAAATGGTTGGTACAATATTCAGAATCAGAATCCTTTATTAATCCCAGGGGGAAATTGCTTTTGTGTTCAAATTAAAGCTGAGAATCTGCACTCTAAACCCATATGCATTACATAGCTATAACGTATTTATTTTGGTAAATCCCTGAGATAATTGTGTCATTGTCCAAAAACATATGGACCTGTGATCATAGCAGGTGATGTCAGTGTCACACAACAGTGCAACAGCTGTTTGAAATAAATAACCAAATCACAAATGTATTTGACTGACAAACTCCCCATCCCTAAACCCTGAGCACAGCAGTCAGTCTCTTCACTATTTAATCCAGTTAGCGAGAAGTTTCAGCTAATACCTTGTTTCCTGTGGCTAGGGTGTGAAATCTATCATTAACTGGCTAGGAGCCCTTAACCCTCTGTGGTCTTTGTATTCTTCCACCAAGACTAGGAGTTTTAGTGCATAGGCTGGCTCTTTCCCTTGACTTTCAGCGAGCCAAAGCAGCAAGGTGCCCATTAAAATTAATGGTTCAGTGCAGAATACTTAAAAGTGCAACACTGGAGCTCACTTAACAAGGAACTAGTAGTGACCACTACAGTGAGCAAGCCATTGCCATTGCACTTCTGTGACACTTTGACAGCTGGGATTAAATATTAAGCAGATAAGTTTCCTTGTGACCACCATCCATCTGCACAGAAATGGGACCACTTCACAGCATCTGTACTCTCCAGACAACTGGACAGTCTGATTCTGTATGTATCACAGTAATAAAGTGAATAGAAATCTCCTACAAAAGACCTTTAACTGCTGGATGAGAGCAGTTGAGTTGGTACTCACCTTCTTTAAGCGTCCACTCTTGGTACCCACAAAAGCTACACAGTAGCCATTGTAGACATAAGAGGTCACAGAAGTCATACGATCCCGAGTCTCAGTGTAGAGAGTGTGGCCAGTCACTAGTTGAGAGCCGCCAAGAGGCTGGTTAATGTCTAGACCACAGAAGGAGTCATCTATGGGCACCGGCTGAAGACAAAGGAAAACATAGGTTAGAATGTATAAATAAATGATAAAAAAATTGAAAACTGAGTGTTTGACTATAAGGCAAATATGCCACATTAAGCACAGAATTCCTTAAAATTGAACATATTTCTGTTGGAACAGGGAATGAAACAATACATCAGAGTGACACAGACTTGGAGAATAAGACAACAGTAGTAAGAAGAGGCTGAGATACAGGGTGTTTAAAAAAAAAAGAGTTCAGTAAAGAGTAAAGATGAAGGTGAGAGACTGAAACATGAGAGTGATGGCCAAAGTTGTGGAAATAGTGACAGTGTAAGAGAGGGTTTGAGACAGCAATGGGCAGTTGAGAGAGGTGAGCCTGAGGGAAAGAGGAAGGTCAGAGCGCGGATGAAGTGTTCGAATGAGTCTCCCAGCCAGACAAGCATTTGTCTTTCTGTTATGCTAGACAGATCTGTATCAGCTCCACCTGACTGAGCTCCACCTTGCTCTCACAGTGGCTCATTACCCTGGCGTATCATCACACCTCTGCAGAAATACATACACTGCATGATAACTATGTGCACTACCAAGCACAATGCAGGATAACTATCTCACACTGAAATGTGCATGTAACCGAAGAGGCTGTAATAAAATGTAATTGCCTATTGATAAGAAAATAATTGCTACAATGAATTTGTTGTTAAATTTATGCAATTTCCCCCCTGGGATTAAGAAAGTATTCTGATTCTGAAATTTAAACTTAGTCCTTAAAGAAAATCTGGACATGATTATACACCGTATAACAACTGCTTCACATGAAAACCTGCTATTTAAAAATACAGGGAGAGGAGGAGAAGGATTAGAAGTAAGACAGTGATCTGTCTGGTGTTGAATCAGGTCAGCTGACAGCGTCTGAGTGGCAGTGGCCTCAATGTGCCATCCGGACTAAAGTAAGACAGCCAGGCAAGCCATGGATGTATATATCCCATAGTCCCTTGCTCACAAACTCTGTCTTATTCAACCTCTAAATATACACCCCCTTCGCCAACCCCTACTCATTAGTTCTCTGTCACTCTATCCATCTTTCATCTGTCTCCTCTCTGTCCCCATCTTTGTCTCTGTCCCTGTCAGAATGGTATAAGCTGTGTATGTGTGTGTGTAAGGCAGCTCTGTCTCTCTCACGGTGGCTATACAACCTTTCTACACATATTTTCGTGGGTAGAGTTAAAGCAATAATGCTGACAGGGAATAATCGCCTCCGCTAGTATCGTCACGCCCCTCACTTTGTGGCATTTCCCTTTATTCCCTTTGCCCAAAATAGCACAGAGTGCTACGGGGCACTACTGCAGTATTTAAATTGAGAAAAGATCTGTTGAGTTAACATTATTCATTTCTCCTGTGGTGATATCATCAGATGTACTAAATGCAACTGTTCTAGGCTTGTTTTAAACATATGTTGATCAGGCAGACAGTGTGAATTAGATGGGAAAGCTAGCAGCTATCTTGAGGAACAGCAGTGAGTTCCAGACATTGGCTTATCAATAGATACTCCCTCAAAATCATGCAGCTATATCACATATGGTCTGCTGGGCTCCAAACCATTTGGTTCTGATTATATCTAGATTGTTCAGATGATGTATGCTTAGCAGACTTGGCAGACAACTCAAATCCCTCTGGAGTCCATGTGGTTGAGCTTTCTTGTTCACCTTCCTTTTTTTCTTGTTTTACTGTGTTTTTTTCTGCTGTGTGCAAGTAGGGAAGAAATGTAGACTGTTCAAGAGTCAAATTACATGAGATATGGGGAGACTAAATATAACTATACATGTGATTAATCCTTACTGAAAAACTCAAAATATTAACCCATAAGAACCCAGACCCAATTTTCCTTACAGGAAAATTATGAGGGATATACAACAGACCACGAGGCCCACACAGCTGTAAAAAATGTAAAGTGTTTGTTACATGCATGTCACCATGGGTTCTTATTGGTTAATCATATTTAATCTATGCTGAGAAAATAGCTGCTACACTGGTTAGATGTGACAGGATATGTCCTTTCGGAGTTTCTCTTGGAGTACATATCAAAGTTATCAACACTAGACCCACTTTGCTTTGACGAGTGGTTAATTAGTTCTTAGGGCATGAGCAAAAAGCAAGACAGGAGGATAGGGTTAGTCAGGGAACACACACGCACACGCAAATGCATATACACATACACACACACACACACACACACGCAGTCTGATACAAAAAAAAAAATCCCATCATGGCTCTACTCCATGGGATTGACTACAGAGATGGTGTGAATCTCCAGATGGCAGAAGGCTGGACGGCTGGGTGATAAATCTTTGATTGGCTGCTGTGTCTGAATCCCCTGGCTCAGCCTCAGTTCCATTCCCAGCCTCAGCCTTGGCCTGCATGTATCTGAACGCACAGCAAAATGTCTGCAAGAATGAGAGCTGGGGGTATAATTAAAGTTCTCCGCTTTGAACTCACTGGCTACCTGCTGTTTACAACCGACCAGAAAAGAAGTACTGAAACTGCATGTGTAATTTACTCCGAAACCAAGCAAGGTACGGGTAACAGTTAGCAAAAAATAAAGTCACAATGGTTGGTCTAACCTTGAAGAACCTCATATTTTGATAGCGTTCAAAAACTCTAAAATTAACACACAGTCACACGGGAATATACTTAAGAAAAAATATACATGAAACGTACAGTATACACACTTGAAAAAAGTCAGACATCAAACACACAATGTCAGCATGTTTGAGATATCTGTGTGTTAAATGTACAACACCAGTTTCAAAAAGGACGGGACACTGCATGCAACACAATAAAATGTTCTCAGATTTCATGAACCAATATTTTATTCACAAAAGAACATAGAAAACATATTAGCACATCTCAAAAAAGTTGGGACAGGGCATGTTTCCCACTGTGTTGCATGCCCTCTTCTTTAATAATAGTCTATAAACATCTGGGAACTGACAAGACCAACTGCTGGACCTTTGGGAGAGGAATGTTGTCCCATTCTTGTCTGATATAAGATGCTAGTTGCAAAGATTTTTGGTCGTGTCCCTCGCACACAAGGGTGTCTCCAGATTCTCTGACTCTTTTGATGATGTAAAATTGCAAAGACATCATGTCATGATAGAATTTCTATGTTCTCTTGTGAATAAAATATTGGTTTAGAAAATTTGCAGATCATTACATTGTGTTTTGATTCATACTTAATGCAGAATCGCCACCTTTGTAATTTGTAGAGGTTATAAGAGTTCCTCATTCACTGACATCTACAATGCCTGTAAAAAGTTTTTTTGCATTCATTATCCCCTCTACCTTTACAAGCCTTCCAGGGCCTGCTGCTGAGAAGCATCCCCAGATCATGATGCTGCCACCACCATGCTTCAAGATGGTGTGTTTGTGGTGATGTAAAGTGTTTCATGTGTGTTCACCAAACAGTGTCAAGTCTGATCAATTTTTCTCGCATCAGAACAAAGAGCCTTCTCCAATTGACCTTGGAGTCTCCCACATAGCTTTGGGCAAATTCCAGGCAAGATTTCATATGAGCTTTTTTCAACAGTGGCTTTCTCTTTGCCTATCCCCCATACAGCTTCGACTGGTGAAGAACCCACGCAACAGTTGTTGGATGTTCAGTCTCTCCCACCTGAGCCACTGAAGCTTTTATCTCCTTCAGAGTGGTCGTAGGTGTCTCCCTCACTAGTCTTCTTCTTGCCCAGTCACTCAGTTTGTGAGGACGGCCAGCTCTAGGCATATTTAGACAAGTGAGTTGGATATCTTTGTGTAGCGATCTCCTGACTTATACTTTTCAGTGATATTTTCTCTGAGTTGCTTGCAGTGTTCTTTTGTCCTCATGTTGCAATTGTAGCAGGAATACTGATGAACCAGAGACTGGACCTCCGAGACACAGGTGTTTTTATACTACAATCACTTCACACACACATCAGCTATACTAAGGTGATCTCCATTTCACTAACTGTGATACTGCTAGAATCACCTAGCTGGACCTCTGTTGAATTAGGTCAGTCCCTTTAAAGGGGGCGAATATTTATGCAAACATTTATTTTACACTGTATATTTTTAATTAACTGACATCAGTTTGTAAATCTCTGTTTTCACGTCGACATGACAAAAGCCTTTTTTTGGGAAATTTTTGTCAAAAAAGCCAAATTAGATTGACCATGATTTCATTTATTAAAGAAATAAAAATAGGCATTGTACAACACAGGACACAACTTACTAGTAAGAGGATCAGGGAGAACGAAAAACAAGCATTAACAGGAATGCTGTGCTCAAGGTGCTGCATGACAGATGTGAAGTAACTCTCTTCATGAGCTTAATATATTGCATATATCAAATGGCACAAGCTGACCCAGCAGCACATCATCCTGTCATACTGGAAAATGATACAACCCCGTATACAGCCCAAAAATATGCTTCTATAGTCAGTCATACTCACAGTATGCAACATTTTCCAAGATTTTAAACTACAGTCCTCCAGTAACTTAACTGAACAATTTATAGGTAAGAACTTTTTACAAAAGTGCTGAATGATTTAACATGTTTCACCTGATGTGTTTTTGTCCTCTTATATTTGCAGAGTTGGGGGATCCTTTCTCATATCAATTGCATATAAGCACTTGTTACTTGTTAGATTTAAAATGTTTTTAGCCATCAACATTATAATCTTTTACACAGACTGACAGTTGGGAAACACCCTCCACACTAAAACACAAACAGAGCAAGATTAAAGACTCAGCATATGAACAGCAACAACCCTTTCAGTTAGCCCTCCCAACAAAGTCTCTACAATAAACAGTGAAACATTAGAATGTAAGCACAGGAGGGCACTATAAAATCTTCCACCCACGCCACGACTACACAATCAAACAGGCTCCACAGAGGAGAAATTCAACCATGCCTAACTTTTTTGATTCTCCATAAATGTCTAGGGGAACTGACCAAAGGCTTCAGACCCAAACTGCAGCCATGTGTTGTACAGATATAAAAAGTGACAATCAATATTTCACAACAGGCACTACTTCTTATACGGATAAGTGCAACTGCACAGAGCATAGCAATTTGGTTTGCTCTGATTCTTTCAGTTGATAACACAACACCCACCCTAATGGTTTCCAAAACATACTCTTACAGAGCTATCACTTTCTCTCAGTTTCCTTGGTAAAAACCTAGCAGAAACTTCAAAATCTTACAGTACACATGAGAACTTCTACATCCAGGGTATTTGCACATTGCCATCTACTTCCCCAAGAGACAGAGTCTGTTTCTTTTTTAAAGAAACACTGTCAGTGAAGCAGAAAAAAACATTGCTAAATATTATCCCAAGAGCTGCCAAGTGTTTACATGTTACAAAAGATTTGCAGCTCTGAAGCACTTCGATAAAACTGATGAACAGGAAGACAGCAGATAGCTACAGTATCACTGAGAGAAAGGATCAGAGACAAGCTGACAAGCAAAGTTGCTGTTTTTTTTCCTTTTTCCCCAAAATTCATTGAATAACATTCAGTTTTCTACTAACAAAGGTAGTGCTGAATCATACTGCTAAACTCATTAACCATAAAATGACATTATGGGGGCTTTTTATCACTTCTTTCTGGGGCTGCAGTGTGGTGCTCTAGTGGCACTGTAGATTGATCATATAGTTGAACACTTAAATATGATCATGAAGATGACCTAAAGAGGCTTTTATGCTTGTCTCATGCATACTGTTCTATCTTCAAATTGGTCCTGTATTCTGGGAACATTTGCATGCCCTAACCTTCCTATTTCATCTACTGGAAAATTATTAGACCAGTGTATGCTGCAATTCAGAGAGAAATTAGAGAGGAAGCTGCTGGCAGAGAGGAAACCAAATGCAATGTAACTGGACTGGCCTGTATTTGCAAATACTGACCAAACACTCTGCGTCCACATGTAAGTGTCTGCAATGTATAGCTTATTAAAGTAATCATACCAGGCCATTCCATTTGCATTTCATACAGCACATGAGTAACAATCATTTCAACTACTTGTACAACCTTGGTGTTAAAGTTTTTATTAAAATGCATGATATTAGCCTATTTCATTTGACCATTTAGTTCTTTTAAAGTTTGCACAAAAGAAAAGTAATGCATTTTTGATGAGGGGCGGCAGAGGTAACACAGACACCTTAGAAGAGCAGGATTTTACAGTCATCTAAGTAACCACAAATTCATTTCTTTATTGCCTTTAGTCAGCCACTGTGGCCTGGTTAAAAAGCACCATGCCATTTTGACTTATATAATCAATGGAAAGTGTGGTATGAAAGAGTGTTATAATTTCATATAATGCATACTGAAAAGCATAATCAACTGAAGTTAAATTTAGTCAGCAGACTGTGTTGACTGACTTCTGAAGGAAGGAGATCTGACACCATCTAAATGGTCTGAAAGAGCCAGATCAGGACTTTCTTTGATCTCTGCAAGATGTCTCTAAGACTTATATAAGCATTAATGCAATCAGTCCAGCTATCACTTGCATCTTATACTTTCGGATTTTTTTAAAAGGTTCAGGTTTCTAACTTATGTCTATACAGAGAGTTGGATGAAGGATAGAGTATTAAGTACTATCACGGGGATGTTCTACCTTTGGATTATTGGGGAGCTTACTGACAAAAGTCATCCCAGTGAAAGACAAGGGATAACCCAATGTTTCCAAACTTTCCAGATATGAATAAATTTACAAGCAGAAAGCTTATATTCTTAATATCTGACACAGCTAATGAATAACATGGACTTCTGTAGAGGAGAAAGGAATAAGAGACTTGTCTGATGATAATAATGCTGTAGCGTACTTTACACAAGTTCAAAAACCCTTTTAGACTTCTGCAACAAGACTTGTGTGTTTTCTATTTTTAAGCTTGCAACTTCACAGTTTTACCACCAATGCCAAGACACAAAAAAGTCTTTAAGCTTATAATTGATTTCAAATTAAGTAAAAAATTTCTATAACAGCTTGCAAAGTTAACTGACATCTGGAACATACACTGCATTTGAAATTGTCCAAGAATTTAAAAGCTGTGGTCATGCATAACTAAAGACATTCATACAATATTACAATACAGGATTTGTGAAGATTCAACACAGTTTCTATCAATGCTGCCACTTAAAAACAGAGCAAAATAATGTGAACTTCCTTTTGGGCAAAAAATGCTTATTATATTATAGGATTAGTTAAAAACCTAATTCTGAAACCCAGTAGCTGGGGAAATTGTATTATTTTTGCCCAATTGAGAGGCTCAGTGTCAAACTAAAAAGAAATGCCAACAGCTTTAAAAATATACAGTATGGCAGCCTCTGACAGACCACTCAACCAGAGATCAAAGTGATGTCATCCAAAGACAAAAGGGCACGTTGGATTAGAAAGCTCCAGGTTAATTTGCCTGTACACAACTTCAACTGAGAGACTGTCAGAATAAATGTATTTTGACAGTATATAGAAAAGCTATTTAATGTCTCTCCAATCATCCATTTTCTTCTGTTTATCTGATTCAGGGCTGGGGCTTTTCCCCAGAGTTTTAGGGTGAGGGGTTAGGTACATCAAGGACAGGTTGCCTATTCTATTGCATGGCTAATGTGGAAAGACAGATGACCGTTCATGCCAACATTCATGCCTCTGACAAAGGAGTTTACTCAAGGATCATGTCTTTGGACTGTGGAGGGAGGTCAGGAGACCTAGGGGGAGCCCACACCAGAGGGGGGCTCCATTCCTGTTGTGATGTGAGATGACAGTACTAACGACTGCAACACTGTGCTGCCCACGATTTACTTGATACAACAATATATATTGAGCTGTTTTCAGTTTTTTTTATTCCTCTGTGCTTGATGAAGTTAGTTTGTTAGTTTTAGTAAACTCACTGAAGTTGGAGCAGTGTGTCACAGTGCTTTTTCGTTGGTGGCGTAATAGTTTTGACTGGTTTTTAGTTTGACATGCAGTATTCACGAGACCGAAAAGGTTGAAACCATTTATGTTTGTAACTATTGTAAAGGCCACTGGAAATCAGCGCTCTGCAGAAACCTAAATAAAAAGGGTTTGGAAACCAGTGTTAAGACAGCTGCATTTGCTGTAACAGTGAAAGAGAAAGACATCTATGTTTCAGGAGGACTTGCTTCACATACTTGTGAGCAGGATGTGACGCCTGCTTACATCCCTTTTATTCATGATGGTTCTGTATCTCTTGTAGGAATGGGAGAACCCACAGCAAAACAAACACAATTGCACTATAGCTCCTCCATTTTACTTGGGTTTCTTGGAGTGAATCCATTATGTATGCTGACAATGTGACATCAAGCACATTAAATATTCTCTGGAAACCAAAGGCAGGATAATGGGAATTAATTTCAGAATGAATTCCTCTTAATTTCACATGGCAGTGATTTTAAGACTTATGAGTACTCCGTGCAAATGGATCACCAGAAAAGCAGTTCAGATTACAGTATGTTGCTGTTGGATCTATGGAATACTGTCAGTGGACTTGTCATATGAAATTAATAAGGGAGGAGGGTCTTAGCTGCTGTGGGGAAAAAAGGAGCAGAAAGTGGGTCACACTCTGAACATACAGTATGCTGTACACTACCGGAGTGTGACCCTTGCCTTTTTCCCATATATACCAAATAGCCACAACATTAAAACCACTTGCCAAATATTGTGATAGTCCCCCTTGAGCCACCAAGATATCTTTGATCTGTTAGGACATGGACATGGGACCTCTGGGGGTGTGCTGTGGTGTATATAGTGGCATTGCCTAATTTTCCTTTGAGTTCTTTAAGCTTGTTCCGGCTCAGTCAAACTGGAGAGCTAGGAGAGGCCACAGCCTCTAAGGAGTACTGGTGTCTGTGCTTGGTCTGCAACATTGTTTAGGTGATTGTACAAGGTAATGCCCAAAAGAATGTCAAGAACCAGCAGAACACTGCATTATAACAAATGATAAGTGTTACATTACCAGTACCAGTCAGTGGTTTAATGTTGTGGCAGATCGGTGACCACAGTTTTCCTGAAATGTCATGTACAGTGTTATAAACTCGGGCATGAGTGGACCTCCAACCTACACAACCTACGCAACCAATACTACACAGCTGGATCAAAACCAAGCTGTGAACTCTTGTTCTGTAGACTACCAGTGCATGGAGGCAGCAGTAGACTCCATGGGGAAGCCGCCACAGTACACTATCAGTCACTGGACAAACAAGCAAACTAAAACTGATGTGGCATAACGTGTAATCCCATTGTTCCCTGTACAGTCGGACTCAGCTATAAAAGGCTGAAATGTAGCTCTTGATCTGAGAATAGAGCCTCTTGTGCAACTTCTGTTCTCATGGGGAGAGTCACAAATACCACTCAATAGCAATTTACTTATGATGTGAAAGCAGAACAGACTTTCTGACTTGTCATGCCATGGCACGTCACACAAGCTGCAACATTAACATTAGTCTAATCCCTTAGCCTTTGAGGTCAAGTTACTAATGGGTCGAAACATTGGATAGGTTGAAAGCAGGAGCTTTACTGTGAACCACAGAAACCTACAAAACATGCAGGTGACCATATGTAAAATATCTGCAAGTCATGCACTGTAGCATGAGTATAAAGAAACTCAGTATTATGTCTAATGATTACAAATTGTTCATGTTTAGCTGATTTTTGTTGCTCCCACACAGTCTAGCCTTCCATACACATTACTAATAAATAGAGATGCTCACAATTTTCAAATAGTCATTAAGTAATAAAAATGCAAACTTTTGTGACTATTACTTGTCCTAAAATATGTGTGTCCTTCATTGTGTAGACGTTTACACATTAGCTTCACATGCAAAAGATCCCTGGTTCCCAACTAGGCGGAAACACAAGCCCAGCCTTGGTGGTCACTAGCAAGTGTAACCCCAATTCTGGTCCCAAAACTTGATAAATGGGAGGGTTGTGTCAGGAAGGCTGAAAGCCAAAAGTACCTTCTACTTGTCTTAAAATAGACATTTCCCTTGTTATTACCATGGCCTGGAAGTATGTAACACACCAGTATAACCAAAAAAGTGGAAATAATGTATCAGGGTGTTGTTTGGCAAACACCATTTAAAAATTGCAAAGGACACAGCGTAAAGTACCAGGTGCCAGAACTTTAAAAGGTTTTTGTGGCACAATGAGATTAGATGCCACTCCATAAAACAGGAGAAATGTGTCAATCCAATAAATAATAAATGCAAATAAAGTTTGGTCCAAACTAAATCAGATAAAACTAGCGCATCACAAATCTGTCCTCAACTATGCAGTCATTTGAGAGTGGGTAAGGGGCTGGAGGAAGTGGTGATCTTCGAAGAATAGCCAAATAGTTCCCTGTGAAAATCAGAAAGCATTTTGCGTGCCAGCTCTAACAAAAAAAGTGCCAGTACTTAAATCTCTTGAATTTTTTAACTACTACGGCAGCCCACCTGAAACAACAGGACTCTGTTCAATTTCATAGCAAGTAGTGTTACCTGCTTCAGTGGGAGTCATAGTAGCAGAAAAAAAGCAGAAAGAGCAAAAGTTTAAGACAACCTGGGAGATGTAGTGGGCTCACATCTACCTGACAGGTATGATTCAGAAAAAAGCATTTTCACATGTTAAGAGCTTAGCTGACCTGCAAAAAAAATCTGAAGTGAATTCTAAAAATTACTGACAAGCATCAACACAGATTTGACTGTTCATGTGTGTAGTCTTATGTATTGTATCCTTTTGCATTTGAATGAGATGTGCAAAATATAAATGTGATAAAAAATATTGATCAGTTTTTCTTAAATTTGTTCACCTTACATTGTTAACAAGGTTCCACATAGTTTGGATCAATACCATGTTGAACAAAAGCGATGCTCTCTTTGAGGATAATGTGGGACAAGATAGCGAGATGTGGCAGAAATAATTCAAAATTCCTCAGCAGCTGCGCACCAAAAAGGCAGCACTGCACTACAGATGAAAATCTTTAACATAAGCTCAAAGACCTATAACTGCTTAAGTAAAAAAAACTGTCCCATTAATTCCCTACCTTTCCTATAAAAAGAGTCATGCAAAATGTGCCAATGTTACATGCTCTTTGTCATGCTTATACTTGATGCACTGATGCAAGTCATTTCAAAAGAAATACAGGACTAAAACACTCAGGGTTTCCACCAGTCTACTGCAAGCCAGCCAGGGGCTTAGTGTGCTTACTTAGTGTGAATTTTTTTCAAATGCTTTTGGTTTTTTCCTTTTATTTTTAGACAAAAGCTTCAACTGTTAATTTAGCTGATGCATCTTCCTGTTTTTTTATTACATATGAAATCAGTTAAAAAAAGAACTAAGCAAATGTTATGATCTAACAATTTTACCTCTTCAGCTGATATCCATCCGCTTATGTTCACTAATGCTGGTAGATAACCCTTGGGTCAGATATAACTAAACAATGCACTGATCTAAAGTTTTCTAGTTCAAATACCTTGGCTTTCTGCGTTTGCCGAATCCAATACTAAATACTAAACTGATACCACTGTTAAATGAATACGCTGTATTCCTCGCTCTGAGGACAAGACTGGGAATCATTCTTTTATGTGTAAGGGAAGATGCCATCTATACCCAATCAAGCTTTTAGATTTGGGATCGTTTGAATGACCAATCCAAATATCAAATCAGTGCATGACTAATCTAAATTACATGAAGCCTTCATAAAATGTTAATAAGTTTTATCTACTCATAGAAAAAGGCAAATTATGAAGCATGAATAAATAAGAAACACTTCACCATAGAATAGAGTAATGGTGCCTCTCTTTGAGACACTCTTTTCCACCCGCAAATAACTTGGTTCCTCTGCTTGCTAGGCTGCTGGCATAGCCCATCTTACACTTACCCCCAAGAGTAGTCAAGCAGAGAGCAAGGTTAGACCCTTCTAGAAATGTGGTAAAGATCTTATAGACCCTCAGCCATCTGCTGGTGAGACAACAATTAGAGAATGAAGGCAGATTTTCGATACAAAATTTCAGGGTTCCCACCACAAACATTCTTAGACCTAGCAACAGTAGATCTAACCACTTTTATCAAGAATTCATTTCTCATTTACAGTATAAAGAGAAGATGTTGTGTACATATATGAGAGAGCACTAGCCAACTTAATTAGGGACATAAGTGGATGGATTTCAGCTAAACACCTAAAACATTTTTAAGTCATAATTTTTCCTGTTTCTTTAGACCTTTTTGATTGTATAGTTCTTTGGGTTATTTTTAATGAAAAACAATTAACAGAACAGTAGGATAACAATTTACACTAGCAAACATAATGGTTATATCTTTTCTAAATAATGTAGCCAACCAGGCTTGTACTACATTCCTGTAACCACCAAATCTATACCAGTTCAGAAGGAAAGGTGTTAATTTGTCAAATCAATTGATTAATGTATTTTTGTTGGGACTTGTCGGGATATACGTAGTAGCAAATCTTTATTCTCAGAAGTATGCAAATGCTCAGCCCAAAAACACAAAAAACTACAGAACTTTTAATATCCATCCATCCATCCATTTTCTGCAGGTTATCTGGGTCTAGGTAATGGGGGCAGCCATCTAAGCACAGATGCCCTGTCCCCAGCCACCTCCTCCAGGTCTTTTGGGGCGAACACCAAGGAATTCCCAAGCCAGCTGAAAGATATAATCACTCCAGCCTGGCCTGGGTTGACCTGAGGCCCCATCCCAGTTGGCTCACCTGGAAGGCATCCTCAGCAGATACCCAAACCACCTTAACTGGCACCTTTTAATGTCGAGAAGTAGTGGTTATACTCTGCACTGGGCTCAGTGCTTGCTTTATTACAGACTTAAATCAAACTTCCCCTTTCACTCCAGCTTCCCCTTCCATGTTCCTGTCCCAAAGCAAAGAGAACCTTGCTCTAACACAGTGATTTAAATTCTGAGAGCACCACATAGTTTCAAAGACCTGCTTAGACTTATAAAACAATAGCCAAAGCAATAGAGAAATAAAGGCTGAAGACTAAGGTGTGTTTAAATAAGTGAGGCTGCTTTAGAGAAATTTGTACACAGCACAAAATACTTCACTCAAAAAATAAATAAATAAAAATATCTCTTCTTGATTTAGCACTAAGTTCAAAATAAGCATCTTAATGGTGTGTTGCTAGTCATAAATTAAGTGTGTGATGCACTTTTGTTGTTTCCACTGGGAAAAGCCCCTCCAGATGCTCTACTGAATAATTCCTACTTGAAGGTAACATGAAGGAAGAGTGCCATTAAAAAGAAAATTTAACTGGACAGACTGATATATACACAGAACTAGTGACCCTGGACAATTTTAAACTTATATAGGTCAATGCACTGCTATGCATTATGCATAAACCAGCATTCTCTGTGTTAACAGCATTCATTTTTGGTATTACTCAGTGATGTAATGTAATGTTGCATATGTGCTGGTACTGTCACAGCTGTCCATGTACAGTTGCATTTTTCCACCAAAGAAGTGAGCTGAACAGCAATCTGGACAGGAATTCACTTAATCCCAAACTATGAATGACAAACATGGCATGTTAAGCTTTTGAATGATCTGTGCAATACTATTCAATCACCCTGCCCCCACCTTCCACTCAGCACCATCAGGGCAATATTCCAGCAGCATTTCCATAAATGCACAGTGGTATGCACAAATCTATATTGGCATAACATGAGTAAAGTCAATAGTGAGTTTACCCTATAGTAAACAATAGTGCAAGCAGGAAGACAACAGTAATGGTTAGGTGGCATGCTAAAAGTATATCACACTGAAGCATAAGCAAACTGTTAATTTATTTCATTTCCTGGCTCAAAGGAGGCCTCTGGGGGGTAGCTATGCACATAGGCATGACTGATCCACTTGTAGTTAAGGAACTGAGTCTGTTTTACCTTAATAGAAGTCTATAAAATTTCCCGTTATTTCTGGTCATTTAAAATGTATGTCATGTTTAAAGAAACAAACCCCACTTTTAAAAAATCTTATATTTTCATTGCAACCCTGATGATTTTCCTTAATACATGAAAAAACCCTGTATGTCAAATAAGACAGTACTGCATGTTGCTTTCTGATTATAATAAAAAAAAATTCCTTCTTTATCAGAAAGCTATGCAGCATAATACCTGAACAGATTAAAAATCAATCAGCTTATAATCCTGAAATCTGGGTGATGGAAGGAAGAGCTCAACCAGCCTAACTTTGCCCAGACGGGTATGTTCAGCAAAAGCTATGTCAGATGATTTGAAAAAAAGGTTGAAACATCTGATCACAGTCAGAATATTATTCTTCACTGATTAAACAGAGATAAGACTCTTTATTTATCCCCTGTGGGACCAGCTAATGGCACAAAAAAGGACAAAAAGACACTGAGACGTAGCAAAAACCGACTCCATAGCTGCAGCTATAAAGTATTTGGCACTGGAATTAGCACTGACAAATACAGCCACCTCTCACTGAAATGCAATTTAGACTTTCTAATTCACCTAACCAACATCACTTTGGAAAGGAAAACAATTGAAACTGCACAGAGGAAGACCCCAACAGACTTCAGAACTCAAACCCAGGACATGTTTGCACTAATTAGGGCTAACCTCTCCACCAGCATGCCACTCAAGTAACTATTTTTAAGGGGATATAAATGAAGCACTAAGGTAAACTAAAAAATAAAACAAATTAAGTCACCACTCCACTTCTCTCACTCATTTACATGTACAGGCCCTTTTTGCCGACCACAGTTTCAGACTTGTGCTCACTTCAAACTTGGTGCTGGTGTTTCAAAACCAACATTGTTCAACAAAAGCCGTTCCATTCACTCTACATTTTATAGTAACAAAGGCAGAGACAGCTGTCAGCTGCTGTAGATCTTGTATTTTGCCAGGCTCTATTCAGACTGTCTTTTCGTCTGTCAAAGGGGGCCTGCTGGTTTTGTTTGTCCTCCGATCCTCTGGAGGAGCAACACAGAAAAATCTTATGAAGATTTGTTCACTAGGAAGGTTTTCAGTCAAAGGACTGCACTGAGGCCTTCTGGGGAGTTGAAGCCCATTGTTAAGACAGCTAAAAAAGGAATTGAGAGTGATGAAATGTGATGTATGCTTTACTGAAAAGTGACAAATAATTTTCGTGTGTGTGTGTGTGTGTGTGTGTGTGTGTGTGTGTGTGTGCACGTGCACGTGTGTGTAATCACATTGTGTGAAACAAAATTTCGGTTTCTGATTACATCTCAACAGCAGAGAAGCTGCAACTTCATGAACTGGAATCACCAAATTTGAACTATTTGTGAGCAAACTGAGGGGCTGCTGGCAAACCTTTCATTTATCTTCATAAAACAATTTTTTTTTTTTTTTACAGAATGGTAACTGCCAATATCAATGTGAATACATTGAGTTTGTTGGGTATTTTTGTTGAGGTTTTTTTTTTTTTTTTCTTTTTAGGTTGGAT
>VUQH01088117.1:0-13516 GCA_015106775.1 Etroplus canarensis
GGTGGCAGGCAGGAGGAAAAGAGGAAGACTACAGAGAAGATTCATGGATGTAGTGAAGGAGGACATGCAGAGGGTTGTTGTGAGGGAAGAGGATGCAAGGGATAGCATGAGATGGAGGCAGATTATCCGCTGTGGCGACCCCTAACGGGAGCAGCCGAAAAGAAGAAGAAGAATTATGCTAATTCTGAATTTGGTGCCATGGGCATGTTGCAAACATTTAAAAAGGACTTCAAAAGACTTTTAATAATGAAAACAAAAATTAGGTGGAACCGCTTTCTATTAATGTAGTTAATTAGTAAGATGATTAGGGTTTGTTTTTAAATAAGCATCCCAGATAAGCCAAGTCTTTGCGAAGTAGAAAGTTTACCCACTCCCTAAAAAATTTACAAAAATTAATCATGTTTCTTGGTGTAAAATTACAAATAATTTGTGGATTTCCTCGTTTATATAATAACAATCAAACTAATTTGAGAATCGAGAGAAATATCTCTATGCAATGATAAGGCCCAAACCTGTGCTGAAAGGTCATGATCCTCAGGCATTAAAGCAACACAATCTAAAACTCTTTATGGATGTCACAAAATGTGTGTCTTCCAGACTAAAGAGAAGTGGATTCCCTTGTCTTGTTATCAATATAAATTTCCAAATCCAAGAGGGGTTGCATTGGTGCACATGGCAAGTTAACTTTCTTACCTTGCACATCTGTAAAGTGCACAGAAGGATTAATACATGTTTTGGGGTGAAGTACTGCTATCTAATTGACATCGTTTTCAGGGAATACTTTGCTTATTTCAGTAAGAAGATGTCATGCCATAGTCTGCGTGTATTATAACAGCATAAAGATTAAAGTAAAAGGAAAGCAAGTAAAAAACTCTAAGCTATACTGTGCTTCTTCCAGACCTGTGACACACTGAAAAAATGTGGCTCATTGTGAAAAAGAAGAACACAAATTAGGAGGTCCTGAACAGGTGAAATCATAGATACAGTACAAACAAAAATAAAGAAGCATGTTGCTTTCTAAATTACAATTAGCTGTGTAATTTAACAAACATTTACAGAGTGCTGTCAAAAAAATAGGTGATGAAACACAGAGGTAACCACGTCCCACTTCTAACTTCAGTGAATTTCACCTACTTACACATGAGGGGGGATTTTGCAACTATTTTCCTATAATGTGCCAGACATTTACAGTTTTCTCTGTTATTGAGAACTGGTTATTGCTGGATGGTGAAGTTGGTGACCAGATGCACCCTTGGCTGAGGTTAGATCAGCTAACAAGGAGGGAAACACATCTGGGTAGTAAGTATAGCTGAGCTACAACAATTATATTTATTCTTTGAAGAAATTAATTTGCAACTACTTTGAGATCTGATTAGTTCTTCCACTAGTTTTTCAAGAAAAATTAAAAAAACATTTTCTGTATGTATTTTATGCTGTTTTCTTTGATGTGCATTATAGTGAAATAGAATACTTAGACACTTTAAACTGTTAAACTTTAACCATTTTATTACATTAATTTATTAACTTAAGCAGACAATAGTAAACAATGGATTTATATTGTTTATATTGATGCAAAAAATTTAAATCCCATATTTATGATATGGACCAATTTATTCTGGCTCAAATATGTTATCTTTTAATTTCCATAACTAATATTTCTTATTCATAGGTTTTTTGCTCAGTCTAAATCATTTAACATAAATCTTTTAAAAATATTTAGAGAATGTTAAATCCTTACAATGTTATAGGTGCTTATAAATTAATTTTTTAAATTCTTAAATGTTTATTCTAAATATTTTTTAAATCCCTATAAAATTTCTATTGTCTTACAACAAGTGATATGTGCTGTAAAAATAAAGAAAATGTATTATAATTTTAATGTGATTATTTCATTTTAATTACCCACAAAAATAAGCATCCTAGAAGTTACAGATTTTTTTTTTATTATAATACTGTTGGTAAGCTATGTTATGAAGGATAAGAGAAAGTCTACCATCTGATAAAACTCTGGTTGTTGGGTGCATGACCCAAACACTGCACAGCTTGGGAGGTACATGAAAAATGGTGTAGGGGGGAAATAGGGATGAAATGGTGAGGTGAAAGATAGAAGAGGATAGAGGGCATGAGGATGTGCCAGTACGTGTTAACAGAGACAGAGAGGTTGAGAGAAAAAGAGAGAGAGAGGTAGAGAGACAGGGAGAAAGAAGGAGATTGTGAGGGGTGGAATCATAAAGTACTTCTTGTGTGTCTAGACAGGTTGCTTGTTAGCAGGGCATGGCTAGCCCTGTGGAGGCTAGAGGTTAATTTGGTATCTGCTGCTGTGTTAAACTAAGGTCAGTACTACAAGTCCTTAAGTCATAAACAAGAGTGGTTAAGAGCCATGTATACACCTAGGCACCGGTTAATGAATATTCAATGAAGATTTTTTTTCCCCCTTGTCCCTTGTTCCCTTTGTCGTTGCTTTCTTTGTAGAAAATTTTTGGAAAGAAAAAAAAAACAGTTTATCTTCAGTGCTTTCAAAAATGACCTCTGTGCACTTACATTTCGTTGTCCTTTGTTATCATATAGTTGTAAAAGAAACTGTTTTTTTGCTTTTTCAAATGCAGCCCGTTCATTATTCACTTCCATCGTTGAATGCATGAAATGTAGTTCATGATTTGATTCCTTAATACAATAAAATCCAACAAGCTAACAATAATGATATAATTTATTTTCTGGGTCATGAGGTTTGTGTTTAAAACAAAATTCAAACTTATGACAAGGCTATGTCCTCACCTCCATTTGATGCAGATGTTTTCATATGAATATTTGTGGCTGGATGGATATATAATAAGAAAATAAGCTTGGACTGAGCCTTCACAGACAAAGAAGGGCATTGACAGGCTGAGAGACGTGTTTATGGCCTGTAACCCACAGAAAATCCAGCAATAAGTCCGCTGAAGTATGAGTTAATTATAAACATTGACACTGGCATCTAAATTCATGGTTAACGTTCCATCCCATTTACCAGGGATTACATGTCAATGATAGACATTCAGCAGCCTATACATTATTTCAAATTAAAGTGTGTAGGAGTGTGTGTCTAAAGTGTATTTTTTTAAACAAACATATTGTAGAAGCAGATAAATAGAAAAGCATCAGTGAGCTTTGGTTTTGCTTCTAGTTTCCTTCTTTTTGCGTTCAGTCAGCACATGTTCTCGGGTTAGATTTTTCTTAATGCTGTCAAACTGGTTCAGATGGTTTAAATTTTTTTATTTTCTCGCTGTGCTCTAATTTTACATTAGTGACATTTACATGAGTTTTGTTGTTGCTGTATTAAAAATTAATTCAAAGCTGCTGTCCTCACCTCACCTGTAGTGACAAACCCACATATTCCACGCCACAGATCCCTTTTGCTTTACAAAGCATTTTGCTGTCTTTCAGCTACTGTTACATTACATTGTCCACATCTTTACTCCTTTGGTTCAGTCCTGCAGCTGTCATGATCACAGTTACCAGTGGTAGCAAATGAATTGCTCACTGAGAAATTGTCTGCTGGGACACACCTTTATATCAGACGGTTACTGGTAATGGCTCTTATCAGCCCTGTTGATTAATATTGGCAAATAAGAAGGCATGGCTGATATTTATCTGTTACATTAATTTTACTCAGGGGTGAATCCAGGATCAGACATTTAGGGGGGCTCAGCCCCCATTAGAAAACCCCTAACATTGTCTTGTGATTTGTACATTAATAAAACAATAATACTTAATAAATTACTTTTAGTAAAGTGAACAGTATTTGTAATATAATATAATACTATGGAATATGTTACTTGCAAATGTATTCATCCGTTTTTACCCTTTGATTAGGCATGCATTACAATATTACTTTCAGAAGCAAACTAATAAGTTGAATGGTGTAATGCACTTTCTAAGAGTAATTCAGAATGATTAATTACCATTTTTAATATAAAACACTTGTTTGAGGGTGCGCCCTTTGGTTTTTAATGACTTCTGAGGCAAAAATTAAATCATGATGGCTAGAATTTTCCAGAGTAAGTAAAACATCAATTTGTAGTAAAGTTCAGCTGCTCCCTTCTATTCTCCCCAAGGGATCCACATCAGTAATTTGGCAGAGGTTTTACACCGGATGCCCTTACTAACACAACCTTCTATGGTGAGAGGGTCTTGTGTACCCACCTGGAATCAACCAGGGACTTTTTGCTTGTAAGGCATATGCATAATTCACTACACTACAGGGACACAATCTAAATATGGGAGAAATGTGCACAATATTGTTTCATTGTCTTAACCAAATAATGGCAGTCCTTCAGATCATCAAATTTAATACCCACATTGGCAAATCAGGTTGCCTTTTCATGCACCTGTGTAAGAAGCAAACTCTTGAGAGATTTGCTTTTGCTTTTAAGTTTTTCGTATTAATATAATCCTCCTTTTATAGCACAGACTCAACACAGGGAATCAAGTAGGGTACCCCAAAGTGAAGAACAGATACGTAGTCTTTCTCTTCAGTGTAGAGACAGCCATCCTTTTCAGCCATGTTTAGAATAAGCCCTGTCATGAAGTCAATGCAACTGGATAAAGCTCAAAACTGACTTGTCAATATACTCTATATTATGTAACAATGTCAGCAAATAAAAATAAAATGCATTATTATTACTACTTTTGATATTGTTATTTTTAGGGGCCCTCAGATTAAATTTCAGGGCTCTTGAGAACTCCTTTTAAGGGGAAATTTAATGCTATCAAAAAGAAAACATTTAAGGCTATCAAAATGAATGTGTTAATCCAGATTAACCAATTTGCATGTTTAATTTAATTAAAACTTTTAACGCAATTAACACATGCACAGTGCACAATGACTCAAAATCCCACAGTTCCACTCAGTGGCATGGAATTGTCCTCCAGTGGTATCTCGTGACAGAATCAACTCTATCAAGATGGACCATATTGGCACTCTTGATGGGAAGTTTGAGTACAAAAAAACAAAACTACGGAACAACAGTTTGCACACTCTGCAGGAAGGGGTTTTCATTTTCGTTTCACCAAAGCACCAACTCATCACATCAACTCAAAGCATAGATTAGTCAGGGATTCCCCTATTTATTGCAACCTGGATACCATATCTGTTCTTTAAATAGAGCGCATGCTAAGTGTATACATCGCCTTCCATCATGAGTCTTTTTGCCCCCACAAAATGAAACACAATAAATAATGAATGGGTATTCACAGCGGCCCTGTGATTAATCTGATTTTACACACACACACACACACACACACACACACACACACACACATATATATATATATATATATATATATATATATATATACACGTGTGTGTGTGCAATATACATATACATGTGTGTGTGCGTGCAATATATATATAAAATAACAAAGCATCTTACATTAATGTCTGTACAAACAGTGAGTAATTTTTCTTCAAAAACTCTGACCACCCGGTGTAATACTGGTCAGCCAGGAAACATAACAGCAGTGCTGTCAATTGACAGACAAATCCCGTCTCCATCTCCAGACCTCTTAACCCTGAGGGATGGGCTTGTGAAATAGAAAGATTATGGTGACGGGAGATGCTATTGTAGGTGGGAAATGGGGGACTGGACCAAAGCAGGCAGGGGCTTGAGGTGAGTGGGAATAAGGAGGAGGGGGCATATCCCTCTTGTATCCTAAAGCAATATGCAGGATGGGGGTAGAGGTGGGGGTTGGCAGTGCAGGATGAGGAGAAAGTCTAGACTGCATTGACCCTTCTGAAGCCAGGTTTTCTCTGCAGGTCAAGCTTGATATGGAGAAGATAATGGAAAAGCTTGGGGGAGTTTTCAAATAAAAAAAACAGATTGGTAGACCGAGTATCCCTGCTCTTGCTTCTGTGTAATCCCAAACTGTATGGAGGTAATAGCTTGGAAGTGATGGGAAACCATTCTTCCTTTAAAAAGGGGCCAGGAAACCTCAGTTGCATGTCATGCTTTTGAAGCACTGAGGGTTATTTTAAATGGTTGACTTGTTCAAACATCTTGCTGGCCTCTGTTCCTTTAACTGTACAACAGCAAGAGTGCTTACCAAAACAGGTGGTCAAATCTTTAATATTTACTTTACAGCCACAAACAGAGCTCTGAATCTCTTCACTGTAGCTGGTAACTGCTGAAGAATTCAAATTTATATGCCTTGGTAAATTGCCCACAAAAGTGCAAGGAGAGTCCCTGTGCTTTGAGTTTTGCTCCTTATTATTTCCATGCCCGTGACACATCACTCAACTTCCACTTAATGACTCAGCTGTGAGCACTGACAGTTGACAGTGGTTAGCTGGCCTGGGGGCCCCATGCTTAGAGAGGGGGTGGCACAGGACAGGCTAGGTGGGATGTAATCACTCCCTGTAATTTGGAGGAAATCCTCTGAGCGGCTCACAGTCAAGATGAAAGCCCTCTTCTTGTTCTGTCTCTCCACAGCCACCAAGCTTCACTGCTTGCAAAAATCTGAAAAAGAGAGGTTCAGAGAACCAATTCTGCTTGGTTGATGTCCCCCAGGGTTTAGTCCTGAGACCATCTCAAATCAGCTACAGCCCCGGAGCCATGTTCTTTCCCCAAGGAGTGGCACTGCAGCCAGACAGTCAGACTGCCCATCCTGTGCTGTATGGCCCAGGCGCAGGCAGGCAGCACACAACTCTCCTGAGATCCTCCTTAGTGGAAAGAGAGCTCAGTGGAGCTTATGCTGTGGGCTTGTATCTGGCTGTCTGTCATTCTGTCTGACACTCTACCATGTCGCCTTTTCCTTTTTATATCTCAATCTGAGGAAAGGAGGGAATGCATTTTAAAACTATTCTATATCAGGAGAGGCAAAAAATTTTATAGTTTTGTCTTAACAATATAACGACTTGGATAAGTTTGCCAAAGTGCTTCCTGTTATAAAAGTAATTATGTCTGCAATAGCCAATAATTGCACTTTGTTGAGCTGAGTCTACTTTATTCTCTAAATGACCAATTTCACAGCAAGATTTGACTCAAGCCATGAGCAGACTGTCCAGTTCGATCACTTTGTCACACAGCGCCATCCTACCAAGTTGCCAAAGGGACAGTGTAGCGTTTTTGCTTGATAGATGGTGAATGGTGCTTATACAAGGAGCCACTCCAGTGCGCCCATAAATATGCATTGTGACATTTGGAACAAAGCCGCTCGTCCTCTCTTTCCTGATGAGCTCTGCCTGCATACTGTAACATATTGCCATACTGTCACACCTTGTGTTTCATAGCCAATCTCTCTGTTCATCAACTTGGCAGATAACCTCTAGATGCTGACAAATGATATGGAGGATGGCATTATTGCTCTATTGTATGCAAAAGCAGGAAGCAGTTTTCCAACAGCGATGCTCATGCAAGTAATTAATGATTAATCCTTATTATTTGATGGTGCAGGGTTATATGAATATTTAAAAAGAAGGCCACACTTTCTATGTTCCTGTTTCCCAGGTAGTTTGCAAATGGTCAGCAACACTTTATAATTTTATAATAAGAAGAAATGGTAAATAGATCATTAATTACAAATCCCATTTCAAGAAAAGTTGGGATATATTCCAGAATGATGGTTGCAACGCACTCAACAAAAGTTGGGACAGACTTAAAATAAGGTTAAATGGGCACAGAATATTCAAGCAACTGGTTTGGAGGACCCCATATTAAATGGAAGAACATGAGGTATAATAATTGGGTATAAAAGTAGCATCCATTAAAGGCTCAGTCTTTGTAAGCAAGGATGGGTCATGGCTCACCCCTTTGTCCAATAATTCCTGAGAGAATTATTACTCGTTTCAAAAGGAACATTTCTCACTAAAAGACTGCAGAGAATTTAGGTCTTTCGACACAAGCACAAAATATTGTGAAAAGATTTAGAGAATTCAGACATCTCTGTGATTGAAGGGTAAAGTCAAAACCCACTGATAAATGATGATCTTCAAGGCTTCAGACGACACTGCCTAGGAAACCATCAGGTTACTGTGACAAATATAGCCACCTGGGAGTTCTTTGGAAAATCATTCTCACTTACCATAGTCTGGCATCCAGAAATGCAGCTTGAAACTGTATTATGCAAAGCCATTGCTATACATCAACTCTACGCAGAACACAGCTGAGTTGTCGAGGTCCGAGCGCATCTCAGATTGATCAAAAATCTGTGGAACAGATGTGGTCAGATGAGTCCACATTTCAGTTTGTTTTGGGGAAAAAGGGGTGTTGAGTTCTCCATGCCAAAGATGAAAATGACCGTCCAGATTATTATAGTTGACGGGTGCAAAAGCCAGCATCTATGATGTTATGGGGGTGTGTCAGTGGTCACAGCATGGATAAGTACCATGTATATGACATTACCAGTGACTCTAAGGTGTATATGAGGATTTTAGAGCAATGTATGCTGCTCTCAAGGCCATCTCTTTTTCCGAGATGTCCATGCTTATTTCAGCAGGACAATGCCAGACCACGTTCTGCACAGGCTATAACAATGTAGATTGGTAGACACAGAGTGCTTTTGCTTAACTGACCTGCTGCTGGTCCAGATCTATCTCTTCCTTGAACTATATTGAACACCATGAGGAGAAGTAGACAGGGCAGCAACAGACTGCTGAGGAGCTAAGGTGTCATGTCAAACAAGAATGGACAATATTTCCAAATGCAAAATTACAGCGATTTGTATCCTCAGTTCCAAAACAATTAAAAAGTGTTAATGAAAGGAAAAGTAATTTAACAGAATGGTAAATATACCTGTGTCCCAACTTTTGCTGAGTGTTTTGCTGCCATCATATTCAAAATTTGTTTAACTTTACACAATACAATTAAGTCGGTCAGTGAAACTACTGAAATTTTTGTCTTTGTACTTTTTCAGTTAATTAAAGACTCATTTTAATTAACACAATATAGATTTGTTTTTATTGTATTTTATAAAATATCCAAACTTTTCTGAAAATAGAGTTCATAAAATGCAGTTTGTTGTATTTTTACTCTTAACAAATACTAAAAAATGTCCCTTCAACTGCTCCCTTGTATTCTTCTCAATGGTCACCACAGCGGATTAATCTGCAACAGTAATTTGGCAGAGGTTTTACGCCAATAATTAATAATGTTTACTAATGTGTTGCTAATTGGTTTTATGTGCAATACCTGAACAGTTAGTGGGCAGCTGTGGCTCAGAGTGGGTTGTCCTCTAATTGGAAGGTTGGTGGATCAGTGTTTTGCCCAAGTATCCTTGGGCAAGACACTCAGATTGCTTCCAGTGCATCCACTTGCATATGAATGTGTGTGCGACAGTTAAATGTGCTTAAAGGCATAGACTAAAGCACTGTCTGAATGTGTGTGTGAATGAGGCTTGCAGTAAAAAGCACTTTGAGTGCTCAGTTAGAATTTAAGTGCCAGTCCATTCATTATAAAGTTGCAAATTTATTTTTATAAAACTTGGTAAATGGTCAATAAATATTGTGTAGTGCATATGTAGACAAAATTTGGATGCTTTTACAAAGTTTAGGCTGATTTAGTGTCCTATTACACTTGCTTTTTTAGGCTTCAAAACTTCATGATTTAGTTTAGAACATTTGCTGGATAAAATACACCTGTTCACAGCATGAGGCTTAAGGGTACCCACTGTGTTACCTATTAATTCACAATTTATTAACAATTGCATTATAAAGTGTTATCAAAAAGTCAATTAAATCTCCCTATATCAACAATGGGTTTGGTTTGAGGACATGTTCTCACATTCACAGACCATAGCCAGGGAAGTGTAGAAGAATGCTCCCAGTCCTCACTGTAGCATTAAGAACATAGCTGGCCTGGATCTCCAAACACCCCATTGCTTTAGAAAGGAATAAATATCCAAGACAGCCAGAAGCAGTTCCTTTCAAATCCCACACACACGCATATCTCTATCTCTCCTCCATCCCTCTCTCTGGCTTTCTCTCTCTCTGTCATTTGACCAGCAGTGCTTCCTGCCACTGAGGACCTGTGACTCAACAGCCAGAATACAGCAATGTTCTTTTGCCCACCCTCTTGAATATTCATAGAAATAAGAGGACCCATCCATCTTGCATCCATCCACTTTTATATAAAACAAGGATTCGTGCATGTGCGTGTTAGAGGTTTACAAGCCAGTGCTAGATATCTAAACGGGTGCTGTGGGAGAGGGTGTGAGGGGGGGCTGTTTTACACTAATTTCTTTATCCCTTTCACAGGAGTGCCATGTTACAAGAGAATTCCTGAGGCGAGCCAATGGCCCGATAAATCTGCCGGAGCCTCTCTCTCAATTTGTCTTCGTGGAATGTCAGCTGGCAAGCGCCCAGACACTGAGAACCTCTTTTCACAATGCGCCAATCTAACAGACGAGATCCCATGTTGGAGCTACAGTACAAGGACTGGCATGGATAAATTGCCACGTGCCTTATCTATGTGTCTTTATGTGTAACTGTCTGAGGTCTTCACATGGCCTCTGAAGGCCACTTCCTCTCAGACTCCACAGTTAACCTAAAAGGCTGAGTGGGTGACATTGACAAAATGCAGGTGTCACCAAAGAGGAACCTGTTATATGACACAGACGCTGTGTCAACTCGTCTTACTCCATATGACCCGCAGTGTGAACAGAAATTGTTCTGTTTGGTGTCGTTCATCACTGCGTGGCGCAGTCTCCCACATAGCTCGGTCCAGGTGGCAGAATGGCAGAGTGGGAGAACAGACCATGTTTGTGTGAAGATGCAACAACTATCTCGCTCTTTTTCTCTTTCCTTCTCTCATTCCCTACTTCTTTCTCCTCTCCCTTTTTAGACAGACTGCTGTAGCTCTCTTTGTGCACTATTTAAAGGTTGTAGGTTAGCAAACAACAAGATGCCTTCCCACCTGTACACCTAAATAAGTCATAAGTCATGAATGGCTTGTGTACAATATTTGAAAGAAAACTGCATGAATATGTGGACAGATTGATAGAAATATTGAGTTCTTTATTAATCAAGATATCAAAGTTGTAATCACTGATTTCATAAATAAAAAAGTGACATAATTGTTATGCTATGTATCATTTAGACCTAATTCTGAATGTATTATCCTCTAATTACATACCAGTACAACTACATAATGGATGTGTATAATTGCTAAATTAAGGTGGGCATATTAAAAGATTCTTACTTTGTAAAACAGATACTTTCAAATGAAAAAACATGTAAATACCACTCAGTCCTCTACATCTCTAAAATTTCACCACAACCCACCACACAAGCTTATTTCAGGGGTTCATGTTACTGCATGACAGTTGGCATGACTGTAAAAAAACGGCATGTGCCAAGTGGAGCTGCCAATGCTCAGCATGGCTGGTTTTAATATTTTAATGTGTTTCATTACAACATTATGGGCCAGATAGCCTTTCTGACGTCCAGACAATTGTCTGCAAATGAACAAGATTACATGACAAGCCCTGAATGACAGAGCTGCCCACCGTTGTCTACCCTAGCCACTTATCTGATGGTAGCCTAGCAACAGATCCCTGACCTGGCTTTGACCTGCACCCGATAAGGTCAACACCTGAAGGCGCTCCCATTGGAGGGCTGACTGAAAGAAAGGTGGAGCCTGGGGATGTAGGAAGACAAAGGACTAACAGAGCAAGGGTGGCCTCCTCTGCATATAGTTGCCTGCTTGTATAAAAGCATGTCAGTCCTCTTTACTAGGGTTCATTATACCCGTGTGTGTGTCTGTTTATGCATGACTGTTTGTCAAAGGCAAGATAGTCATATAAGACTGGTCACAAAAACAACTGGTGGTACAGTATCCCCTCAAATTAGATAACAGTACATTATTTTTTGAAAAGGGTGAAAAAAATTTCCCCTTGCACACAGCATCAGTGGGAACAAAACAGTAGCTGTAACTGGTCGTAATGAAAAGTGTTGTGGTGACAAAACAGAATAGATACATTATGAATGAGGTGCCGAATGTGAAACTAATCGACCATGGCAGCCCACCCTGACAGACACCCCCCACCCCTATGTACACATACAAACATCACTTGGTTCAACAGCAGTGATATGGAAGTTAATCCAAATTGTGATAGTGGCAATATCCTATTAGACCATGGCAATAAAATCAAGCTGAGACTGGTAACGCATTGCAGATATCCGAACATGTTCACCACGCTCTATTACAATATGAAGTGGCATTAATCAGCAGGGGTCCTCTTACACATACATAGAGGCATAAAACAAACATGCAAATAATACACGCAGACATGCAGCCTAAAGCACAGCTCAAAAAATACAGAATTCAGCACTGAAGGGATCATCTGATATTATTTTAAACGATTAAAAAAATAATTCTGGCCATTTACAAGATCAGTTCATACAAAGCGGAAAGATAGTCAGGCAGCCAAGTGTAGGGAGGTGGACAAATGAAAAGCAGCTCATAATACTTTTTGTAATTATTTTTGCTCACCCAGCTTCAGGAGTAAAAAGTGATTTAGAGGCAGCAGGTGGCAAAGAGTTTTACTGTCCTGGTGCTTTGTGACTTTCTCGTACCATTATTCAGTATGGAAACAGTTTGAATGATAAAAGAGCACATTGTTTTTTTAGAACTGTGCTAGCAAGGGGTGTGCCACTGATAAGCTCTATGGTTCCCTTTAATTTTTCAGTACATTTTTAGTTAGATGGGCCTGACGTTTACATGTCTTTGTCTCTGTGATGTGCATATTGACTGAGGTTTTGGCATTGTGGCAGTGATCATTCAGCCCTGTCAGGTTTGGCACTAAAATAACTCTTGTCCCTGAGTTGAAGGACCTTTCGCTTCTCTCCGGGGCTTTTTGCAAGACCTCTGCCCCAGTTCACCCAGGGCAACCTAGGCTCCTCCTCTGTAAATGTGTGGAAATGTGTGTGTGTGCATGCGTGTGTTTGCACTGTCTTCTTACTGTGGGGAAACTGTTGAAGGTCAAAGGGCAGGAAGTTGGCCACCTGCCTCTGTCACAATAACAGTGGTTGAGGGGAGAGAGAGGAAGCAGTAGCAGAAGACATGACAGAGAGAAGAGAAAGTATAAGTAAAAGCTGTATGTGTGCGTTCTTTTGTCTGGCAGTCGAGTTTGCAAGGTCAGCTGGGTTGTAGCTTAGAAATCCTTAAATAAGTTTAAATCATTGTCATTTAAGTCACATACTCTGCAATTTCCAGCATTTTGGGATGCTTCTTTTTTTCTTACTGAACATTTTATTGACCTTTGGGAAAGTTTGTTTATCTGATCCTCAGACTTTATGCCTGATTAGAAGAAACAACTGCTATAGGCTCCCTGAGACCACTGCTGAAAAACCTGGTACAGGGAGCTCTCCGTTGGTATTTGCTAGAGGCGACAACCCTGCTCGCACCCTGCATAAATGTGCCAACCGAGGACGAGAGCATAGAAGGCCAGAGGGCAAAAAGGGAGTGAACCACCTGCTTCTGTCACACTGTCAGGATGAAGGCAGATAAGTGCAAATAGGGTGAAGTGTGTGTGTGTGTGTGTG
>VUQH01088117.1:13536-25067 GCA_015106775.1 Etroplus canarensis
GAGATGGGTAAAGAGGGGGAGGTGTGTGTGTGTGTGTGTGTGTGTGTGTGTGTGTGTGTGTGTGTGTGTGTGTGTGTGTGTGTGTGTGTGTAGGGGTTGGGTTGTGGATACTGTGTAGGAGGGGGACAGGTGGCACACCGGACAGCGCTGGCACAAGCCACCCAAGGATTTATCACTCAGCCACAGTCATGGCTGGGCAGGGGACAGATGTTGCTGTTTACCCGAGGGCAACATCTGACTGGCCGAGCCTAGCGTTGGCCCAACCAGCCTAGCTCACACAGGATAGGGCCTGAGAGGATTGAGGAGAGGGAGAAAAAGAGACAGAGAGAAGAAGAAACTGGATGGATGCTCACTTTACCCCCAAGGTACACAAGCAAGCTAGCTCATTTCTCACTAGTCTGCTCCGTGCTCCAATGAAGCACCTGAAACTCATTTAGCCCCCACTAACTGTTGTGTCACTATAGGGAACCATTTTAATAAGTAATAATAATGCAACCTGACAATATGAGCTATTGTCAAAGCTGGGAACTTACACCAGTTATGGGAAAGTGAAACAAGAAAATAGCAGTTGACCTTTGTTGACCTATTTTGTGCACTTTTACTTAGTTAATAAAGCATGGGTAAATAGTGTAGGCTTATTTCCACTCTAAAGCCTACACATGAATACACATACTGCATATGTGTTTCAGCAAGGAAATTTGAGAAGAGCCTGTCACTAGTAAAATAGAGGGAGCATTTGTCCCTTGAGCAATGAGGAATGACCTTTAGGTTCAACCGTGAGTGAGGTCATGTCATTGTTACTATGGCTACTATCAGCAGGCTGCACTGTTGCTAGCATTACCTCAGCTGCCTGGCATTGTCAGGGTCAGAGAACAGGCTGTGACCTCCCCATGGTGACCAAACTCAATGGGGAAAAAGAACACCATCAAGACAAACACTAGAACCCTAATACGGCTGATTTGCTGTTAATGTCAATGTTTAGTAGGAATTACTGCAGGTAATGCAGAAGATTCACATGTTTTACACTGATTTGTGTCTGGATTGGTTTGATATAACACAGAGTTTGCGATCATTAATGATTGCTATTGTGGTGTAATAAGCTAAGGATGGGCTAGCAGAGCAAGATCTTGCACCGATTAAACCATACGGCATGCAATATACGACAGCATGAAGGAGGACTGCAGTTACATTGTTAATTCCAAATGTTGAGGAACACACATTCATCTGTGATCTCGTCAAAACAGTACAAAAGAGAGTTGCCACGTCACTGAATTATGAGGAATAGACAATTTGCCCTGGATTGCATTTTATATACATTTTAACTCATCTGTAACAAAGCAGAAAATGGGAAATTCATCTTTGCTTATTTTAGCACTGCCATGAAGCCACCAGCATATGTAAGACAAACTCTCTGAAGTCAAATGTTCTATAGGAGTATGTCTTTGGAAATGAATGAGTGCTTAAAGAAGGAGGTTTCTTAGTGTAGCAGTTTACACATTTGTCTTACAAAAGTAAGGTCCCTGATTCAACTCCAGGTCAGGACACAGGTTCTCTTACCATGTAGGGCTGTGTCATAAAGGGCATCCAGCGTAAGAACCTCTGCCAAATTACAAATGTGGATTAATCCGCTGTGGCAACCCCCCCCCCACAAGGGAGTAAGCCGAAGATACATTTTACACTAGGAGGGTTCTTCTGATGTAGTTCAAAAAATCATCTAGAAGTCTTGTCATCTGTGTAATTTGTATTGAAGAAATCTAAAAGACTTTAACCTTTCTCACAGCTCATGCACTTTCTGGTTGCAGAACACCTCTTCGTCCATCTGCATGTGCATGTGAAAAACAACTGTTTACACACACAAAATCCCATTCAAACTATCTATTAAAATTTGAATATAAATCATTGTAATATTCAGCATCACAACACATTATCCCCTCCACAAGTGAAAAAAAAACTAATGGGTTGTCTTAATCATTTCATGCAGGAGATGCAATAATAAATCGCTCTTTGCTATTTGTGGAACATGTTTGTCCACTCTCCTCCTGATAGGCCCCATTTAATCATGTTGTTCTGTTTCCTAATTAGCAGAAATGCAAAGTGTCTTTGTCACCTGTGGACAGCCAAGAGGGCTAATTTGGGCTTTTCACTAATTGCCACGGTAACGAGCCTCCTGCGCCTCCGCTGGGGGTGGGTGGAAGGCATGGCAGGAGGAGGACTGGAGGATGGAAGGATGGAGGGATGAAGACACAGCTCTGCTCACACACGGCCGAGGTGTGAAAGAACGCGGCAGGCCAACAGAACGCAGCCTGGAGGAGTCCAACAGCAGGGAGTGGGGGACAGCCTGCGCTGTGAAAAAGCCCCAACACCCAGCTGAGAGGGAGGAGGATTTAGCTCTGGCCAGTTTTGCTCTCTCAACTTTGATGAGGAGATGACTACATTGGGTTGGATAACTGTTGGACACTTTTCTGACACTGACACCTGTTATTGCTCCCCCACCTGATTTAATACAGGTTTCCACACAGTGCTCTGTTTTTTTCTCTCTGTTCTTATTATAGACAAACTCTGGGAATAACTCTGCAGGCCGTTTTTAAATGAACAGTTTGACACGTATGAAGCCTGTGTGAGAGAAGCGATGTGTGCTGTTCACGAGTCCAGTTTAATTTCACTTATTTGTAAATTGTGATGAAATAAAAACCCAGAAGAAACTTTTCTTTATATCATTTCAAAACCTTGAAATCTCTCCTTTTTTTGCATAAATATTGCACTGTGAAACAAATTAGAATTGCAGCTTGGTGGCTTTAGTGCATACATTCACAAAACTTCCAGCCACCAGGAGCCTTCTGATATTTATCAGACTTTTTACTGTTGTGCAACTATTTTTGTAAGCACTGTTAAGTGTTAGATTTGGGTTTTTAGTGGTGAATTTTCTGTGGTTTTGCACAGCGCTCTGAGCTGAGACGTGCGTTCATGTTTGCATCATTCGCATAAATTATGATGGTCGCTCAGTATCTTTTCCATTTATTTTAAGGAAACTGCAGCGACTCCCTTAATGTAACTCGACTCCATCAATATGCTTTCTCCGCCGGACTGTGCATCTTCGCTTTCTCAAATATATTTTCTTTTTCAGTAATACGCTCTGAAAGCTTGGGGGGCACCTTGTCCGTACGCCGCTCTCGGGGGCGAGCTCCTCCAAGTGTGTGCGTGCGCGCAAGAGTGCGCTCGAGAGTGTGTGTGCGCGAGAGTGCGTGAATGTGTGTGTGTGTGAGTGAGTGTGTGTGTGTGCGCGCGCGCGCGCGTACGCGCGTGTGTCTGCCTGCTCTGCTGTTGCTGCCCTTTGATCCCTGCATTAGTGTTAGTTAGGGGCTCGGAGACACACTTGCACCGAGAGCAGCCATAGTCAAGACACGGCAACAACAACAGCGGCACCTCCTCCGCCTGTGTTCCCATTCCCCAACAATACACTTTAAACCGAGCAAAGCCAGGTGCACGACCAAGTCCCTGCCATCACTGGCGCCTCCAGTCTCAATGGGAAAAACCTTTTTTCTTCTTATCCCTAAACAAGGACGAGAATGTGATTAAAAACGGGGGAAAATGCCAAGGAGGAAGCAGGAGCAACCCAAGCGCCTGCCTTCACGTAAGTCGTTCGCTCGATTTGTGCAATTTTAACGGCTCTCCGTGTGTTTTGCGCAGTAGTTTAGGGTTAAAGAGGTGAAACAGACAAAAGACTCGGCGTAGGTTATTTCTCCCTTTTTAGGTCCGAGCGAGGCAGCCATGTTGTTGGCGATGGGTAACGTTAGCTAGGCAGTGAGTAGATAAATGATACGTGGCTTTAATAAAGAGTATAATCGCCAGAGGTCCGGTTCCGCTAAAGGTTGCGGTCAGTTGGCGTATGTGTCGGTTGTGTGTGTGTGTGTGTGTGAGGGGGATAGCGGCCGAGCGTTTTCGATAATGCCTTCGCCTCCGCTAGGTCGCTTTTCGGGTAGAAAGGGGAGGATCTGGGAGTCTGGCCGCAATAAAATGAAGGGTCAGTCGGATCAGACAAGCCAGAGTCTGGCTACCCATACTCCTGTGTTCCTAGTTAGCAATAGCGCTATCTAGCAACGCTCGGTAAACTTCATTTCCTCGGCGATAAACGTCTAACTTTCGCCTCATAGTTTTGCTGCTCCCCGTCGAAGAACCGAATTTGTTCTCGCTTGTCTGTCGTCGACTTTAAAAAGTCTGGTGAATTTTTTTTTCTTCCCAAAGCCAGGGTAATTTTTTTCTACCCCTCCCTGTCTGCATGCAGGCTGTGTCAGAGCCATGGTCGGTCACCTGAAGTTCAGGGTTTTTCCCCCTTCCCTTTGCAGCCATTCATTGCAGACAGACTACGATCAATAACGCGGTTAGAAAAAGGAGAGGACAGCTGTGCTCTGCTACGTTGCTTACAGTAACGCTGTGCAGCTGCGGAAACCTATTGTAAATCCCGTGCGGTTGAATTTGGTGGGAGGTTGGTTTACTTTTGTACATTTGACCCTCCGTATCTTGGATGTTCGTATTGTGCCTTTATCAGTCCAGATAATGAAAAGCTGCAGTGGCACACTTTGGCCACTAGAGGATCGCTTAGACGTTAGTGGCCAATGACAACTGTTATTAAAGGATTTATCCTGGATTGGCATTTATTTTGCTTTTAATCATTTCTCCCAAAGGCGTGCGTAAGCAAACAGCACAATTAGTCATGTTAGTATGTAAATTTAATAAATAACTGAGTGATTCATGTTTACATCAACGGTGGCTTGATGCATTTATCTTATGGCACTGTCTTCTTCATTTCTTAAATGTCAGACCGTGAGAGCTGCTCAGCATACTCAGCAATGATTACATTTTGCACTGTTAATATTAACAGATCTACTGCTCAGGTGTTTGACCTAGGGTTGAACTTGGGAAATTGCAGCGGTTGGCTGGGAGGCATAGAGGTGGAGACTAGGGGACAGTGGTTGCAGTGATTGTGTCTCTGTGTTTATGTGTATGTACCTGACTGACAGCGAGTCCTCACTGTTATGCTGCATAAGAAGTGTGTAAGTCGCATGGATGAACTGCACAGAGCTGGGTCATGATATATAAATGAAAAGAAGCCACTGCAGCCTGTTTACCATCACTATGCATCAAGAGGTCTTTGACAGTGCTTGTGCACAGGATGTGTTTTCTTCATCATGAAGTGCATTTAGTGTATACACTGTAATCCTGAAAGGCACGCACTGGCACATTAATTTCACACATGAGATGAGGTGAATTTTCCAGAATTACTTTTTTTGGTATATTCATCAGTGTGATTTGTGATTCTCTCTTTAAAAGGATTTCAAGGATGTATATACTGTACAGTCCACTAATACTTTTATGAGTTTATACTTGGCTTTTCCCTGGAAATAGACTTGGTCAGGTAGGGTGACTCACTGTGTGATCAATGTTCAAATAAACTGTATGGTTTGAGTAAGACATAAAGATATTGTAGTGTCTTGTTGCCCATCTAAGAGGGCAGTAGTACTTGATTATCTGTTAAACTGTATGAATATTACACTGAATTTTAGCAACAAACACTACTGTAAAAGGACTGACTATTAATGATTTACTAGTTTGAAATTTAATTTGGTAAAATATGTATTTATTGTTTTGCTTAAGCTTAAGGATTTTAGACAGCTGGGGTTTCAAAAGGTACACCGTTCAGTGATAAAAGCTGTATTTGGTACAGTTTCCTTATGTGTAGTCTGGCTCAGTTACACAAGAAGTCCAATATTTTTTATCTTTTGGGCATGAAAAACCAAAGTAAGCCCATATCAACCTTTCAATTAAGCTGCTTCGTAATTGGCCTGCAACAAAAATACTCTTCACCCACGTATCTGAAACCATGCACTCCCGTGTAGGCACTGTACTGGAGCACTGCTGTGCCTGTTCCTGGCTTTAAATGAAAGCCTTTTCTGATTTAGGAGTTGTTTCCCTCCTCAGTCAACAAACTGTCACAGAAAAGTATGAATTTGTCAGAAGCTTTTTGCGCTTTGTTTCGGATCTTCCCACTCTAGAATGGAAGTGTCACCCCATGCCATTTGCTGTCAGTCTGTGTGTTTTTCATTATTCAGCCAACAACACCCTGGTGGTGTGCCAGCCAACGAGCACAATATCGAGCTTCAAATCTCTTCATCTGTGGTGAAAAAGGGCAAGCTAATACACTGGCTTTAATGCTGGAGGTGCTTTATCTTAGCACAGAGCCAGATATATGGGCTGTGTTGCCCAGTGTGCACTGTCCTATTGTCTGTGGCACAGCTTGTGAGTAGAGACTATTCTTTAAGTGTGTGTGCATGGCACGCAGACATGCGAAAGTGTATGAAAGTGGACACAACCTCATATGTGTGTGTGTTTGTGTCTGTGGGTACATAAGCTGGCTATGGAGGTCACAGTACAGTATGGCGCCTTCACTCTGACAAGTAAACATGACCTTTGGTGCCACAATGAAAACAGGCATTCTTTATGACCTTGTGGTGTGTTATTGTTTGTGTAATTTTGCTGCCTTATTACTTGTGCTTCAGTTAGGTTAAAATGCTCATGAGTTCAAGTATTTTATGGATGTGATTTTGTGATTCCAGAAATGTGATGAGCCTAAATATTCAGCATTGTTTGTTCATATTCTGGCATACGTTTTCGTTGTCGATTCCCTTATACTTCTCAAACTGTTAAAAGGAGCCATATTACAAGGAGCACATCCTAAGTGCATTGGGAGGAGCCTCCTCTCTCCACCCCTGGTTATCTGAACTAAAATGGAGTTATGCTGAACATTTCTAGACAGAATTCTGCTCCTTTTTGTCAGACTAACTGGGTGGCTCTCGAGCTTATTGTAATGGTGGGTCACTGGCTACCTTCCACTTGCTATGATTATAATGACCTTGGTGGGGCTGGGGCTTGAAAACATTGGATTAAGGGGAAAGGAAAATGAGAAGAGGTTTCCATTTCGCTCTTGGCATAAAATTTGTGGGGATTTTTCTGCCAAGAATCCCCCACGTCACCACCACTGCCCCTCAAGTTGATGAGGCTTGGGTGCACTGGCGGCGTCAGGCAAGTAGAGCTCAAGCGAATAATGATACACAGCCTTTAACTTAGAAATGAATTACAGGGCAGGGGAAAGGTAGCGGATGCCTCTCTTACAGTATGTTGTCTTTGAGAGCATAGAAACTTGCTTTTTTATTTAAAATTCACATTCGGTGAAAAAGCTGAACTCTGCCTTTTGTATTTTGCTTGACAGTAACAGAAAAACACTGAGACTGATGTGAGTTTGGGCAAGGTTTAATGGGCCTGGTTTCAAAGAAGTAACTAAGCCTCAGGGTGAAGATCAATATTTATACCAAATGTTAACCTTATTTGCTGCTTCAGACAATTGGCGAGGCACACAGACTGCAAAAAATAAACATTTCTTAAAAAGCAAAACTCTGTGTGGTTCTGTTACTCAAGAATAATGTGTAATGAACATTTTATTAAAATTCTCAGTTTCACATTGTGATGGAAGTATCATTTGAAATGCAGTGCCTGTTTAGTTCACTTTTTTATAGAACTGAGCATTGTTGATTGTTTTGAGTGTCATTTAAGATTTGGTTAAGTTTATCACCTGAGACCTGCTGAATGCAAACATACCAATCAAAAATTGTGCTTTAATTCTCAGGGATCAGGTATCTTGTTTAGTGTCACATTGGTAAAGCACATTGGAGATTTTTTTTGTAGATGTCTCAAATTCTTTTCACGTATATTTTTATCACTAGTTCAAGAATCCAAATCAGAAACCTTCAAGTCACAGGTTTTTTACTTAACACGGAGCATATGACCTCTTCTAGAGATTATTACTAAGTTTGGGCAAAGAAAACAACATTAACTCATTGTTTCCAGAGCTTCACTAAAATTAGGTTTTTCTCTGTGTTGGGACAGTAAAAGTGAAGACGCACAACTGTACTGTTTCATTTAGTTTTTTTAGGGGTGATAATGATGTGTGTCAATGTGACATGTGAACTGAATAAATCTCTTTTCTTGGAAGACTGCACTTAGGGCTGTTACCTGAACCACGCTTGCTAGTTGAGGTAACCCAGCACTTGATGAAAGCAAATAAGGAGCCAAAGCTGGAAGACCTGTTTAGGATCCTTGTGGATTCCTAGTTAGTTATAGTGTCACACATTGACAAGGGGTGAACCAGACATGTCCTTCGTGTTTAGACACACTGGACAGACACACGTCTGTGTAAGTTGTGTCTGAGTACATAGTTCTATTAAACTTGCCAAGTCATTTGTGCTGCCATGACCCAAGTATGTGTGTGTGTGTGTGTGGTTTTTTTTTGTTTTTTTTAATTAATGATGGGGTAATTTAATGATTTGAGGTACAAGTCCATCTTGAGAAGCGCTATAACAATGCCAAATGCTCAAAGATTGTAAATACAGACCTCCATGCAGTTGTACATAAAGCATATGACTTACTTATGTCTCTAATATACTATCATATACACATGCTAGTGTGATTGGAACATTAACAGTCATGCCATTTTTATTTTAGTGAATATTGTGTGAGGGTGAGAATCTCCTGTGGCCACTCCTTGGGGAGAATACAAAGGAGCAGCTGAAGGTACATTTGAGAGTGAGAATAAGAGTTGCCGTATTCATGTTTTTTTTTTAACACTATAATGCAGAACAAGTTCTGGATTTTGGGTTTGAATGTAAAAAAGCTCCTGAAACTTAGCCACATTTTTTCTGTGTAATGAATTAATGTGCAACCTTGATCCAAGCTATAGGACATATCAAAGATTTTGAAGTTTGCATAAATATTTTTTTTTTTTTTAACTTTTTTAAACAGTTTTAAGAAAGAAAAATGCCTTTTTTATTCTGGTTGTAGTTCAAGCCTTTTATTGGATTGGAGCAGTGGTGAGAGAGGGGAAAGAGAGTAAGGGAATGACTCACAGCAAAGGTCCATTTGGCTGGGAATCGAACTGGAGACTCACTGCTTGATGGCATTTGTACGCATATGATACACACTCAACCATGCTTGGCTTTTGAGTTTCCCCAGCTGATTTAATACAGTGATTTAGCAACAGCAGTTTTAGCAGAAGGGTTGACAGAGTGTGTGTTTTCTAAAAATTGTTTAAGATGTTTAATGAATAGTAAAGCAATGTAAATGTTACGGTAAAGAAGCAGTAAAATACTTATTGTTACAGTCTGTGGAATGGAAGTTGTTTGTTGGCAACTTTAAAAATAAATTCTTGTACACTGTGCTAAAGTTTAGTTAAAATTGTAACATGGGGAAAAAACTTGCACTGAAGCGGTCAACTTGGAAAGGTTTTTTTCAGATGTGTGTTATCTAATCATTTCAAAGTGCTTTCTCTGAGCAGAGAGTCCTCTGCAGCACAAAATCGGTAGTCATCCTAATACCTCAGTACAGTACCTGCCTGTCTGCTTGGTCGCAATCAGAACCCCCTCTGTGTGGAATGGAAGTGCCTCAGCCCTGGTAACGATTTTTCCCGTGTTGACAAGTCACAACATGGAGATCTACAGCTCGGAGAGCAGCCCTTTGGCTACGCAGAGCCCTGCTTGCACTGAGTAATAGCAATCTCACAGGAGTAGCAGGCTTTCAGCTGGCAGCAGTTCATACGGAACAGCTCGCCGGTGCAGCTGGGAAAGACAGAGCAGAGTGGAGAGGGAGAGAGGAGCTGGTGGTGGTAGCAGTGGAGATGGAGGGAGGGAGGAAGTGGAGAGGAAGAGCTGTTAAGAGCTTTGGGCGGTTTCTCTGTTGTTGTACCACACAAGTGCATCCAGGCCCTGCAGGACAAGCCTTTAACAGGCATGAGGGATGGAGAGCATGAGAGGAGAGGAGGAGGCGGCAGTGGAGGAGGTGGTGGTCTGGGGAGCTGAAGCCGGCCAGTCGTGCCAGACGCCTGCTCTAAACAGGGATGTGATTTATTGTTTGCCTCTGTCTCACGTTTCACTCCTAGAAAGACACTTAAATTGCATTGTTGAGAGATAAAGAACTTCCTCAATTGTCTTAAAAGAGAGACCACCCCTGTGGGCTGTGAAGAATTTTTTGAGCATGTGGTACATCATTAACAAGGGCATGAAATTGGGAATATTTTTGGCACAAGGTGAGCGATTAGTGTTTTTTGGCTATGGATTCTGCTTTATTACTTTTTGAATGTCTATGCAAACCTACTGCCTATACATATTACATACTAATTGTCCACAAAGCTGCTTTTTAAAGCAGTCATTCAATTTAGCTCTTCAGTGTGTTTATATTTTATTTTTTAGTGGGCTGGCCAACATGTTGATCTTTGTCACCCTTGCTGAGTACACTCTGCACTGCGCAGTGCAATGAGATGACCTCACTTCCTGTGTGGGTAGAGGAGGGCAGGAGGCCTCACACACACATTCATAGACATTCTGAAGCACAGCCTGGCTCCCAGTTAGCCTTTAGTGCACTAGCCAGGCTAACCCCTCTCTCCACTTGGCATGGACGTGTTTCATCTTTGCACATTTGGGCAGACACAAGCAAGACACAGGCTAATGTCTTTAACTAGCTGGACTAACAGCTGTGTGTTTACAGCTTTTTGGGACATAGGATCAGTTTTATAGGAAGATTAAAAGTACAAAGGAGGAGGGGGGCTGTCACAGACACAGGATAGTGAGACCATAAGGCAGTGACAGCTCTCTGGGGAAACAATATATCACCTCTAAAAGGGGAGTGGAAATGTTTGGCTGTGGGACAAAAATCCTGAGAAGTTAAAATCACTGATGTGATGTCATCTCTGAGGAAGCCATTGTCAGTGCAGTGTGAGGTTATTTATGATGCAGAAATTGCAGGTGAGCATCTTGACTAATTCATTGTTGCAGTGAAGGTCTCCTTATATGCACGCTGTAGTTATTGCATCTCCCAGCGCATTAAAACAAATATGTGACTCAGGCCTTATCCTTGCCTTTCATTGGTAACCAAGGGCATATGCTCGCTTGATTTTGCCCTATGATGCTAATGAGATTAGTTAATCGGTGGATATTTTTGAGTGAAGAGTCCTGTGGCTTACAGTACTTTAAGGAGCCAAAACCATAAGTAGAAACAAATTAATCTGGACAAATTAGTCAAGTAAAGTAACAAGTGATTGGATGTAGGAAGCTAATGTTAAAAAGACTGAATCAGATGGCTCAGCTCATAATTGCCCGTATGTTCCCACACCCCACTAGCGTTTTGACTGGAGTCCATGTTGGTTCAGATTGCCATGTCATTAATCCCTCGTACTCTACAGGGGAGTGGTCAGTAGCAGATGTATTTGCACTTCCTCCAGAAGGTTTTCTAGATTAGCACAAATCCTCCCAGAAAAACCGTTTAAAAACCTCATTTGGCACGCACAGCCAGACTTTGTGCTCATAGCTGGCCAAAGACAGCCATCCCTCCCTCTACAACTCATTCGCTCTGACTACCCTGATTTTTTTTTTTTTTTTTTTTTTTTTTTCCCCCCCTTTTTTTTTTTTCTTTTTTTTCCCTTTTCTTTTTGT
>VUQH01088117.1:34959-58035 GCA_015106775.1 Etroplus canarensis
TGGACAGGATTAGGAATGAGTCCATCAGAGGGACAGCTCAGGCTGAGATGGTTTGGACATGTTCAGAGGAGGTATAGTGGATATATTGGACAACGGATGTTGAAGTTGGAGCTGCCAGGCAGGAGGAGAAGAGGAAGACCACAGAAAAGGTTCATGGATGTAGTGAAGGAGGACATGCAGAGGGTTGTTGTGAGGGAAGAGGATGCAAGTGATAGGGAGAGATAGAGGCAGATGATCCACTGTGGCGACCCTTAACGGGAGCAGCCGAAAAGAAGAAGAAAACAAAAATTACTTTGTTTCTCTTTTGTATATTAACATATGATGTAAAATCCAAACAAACTGCATTAAAACAAAAATCAAACAGTGACACAAACTAACCAATCACAGTGGTAGCAGACCAGAGTTGTTTTGCAAGATGAAAATAACATTTTTTTCAAGTGTTGTGTTTATGCCTGAATGTTTGGGGGGGTGATGACTCCCATTTAAAGGGAAGACAGTATTACTGAGTTGAAATCTCATACTGTACTTTCCCTAACTGAGTGAAGACAGTTTATCCAGTGAAACATTTACTATTTCAAATATGTAAATGAAATGCTCTACATTTTCTGAAATTTGCCTTCAGGACAGTGACTGTTTTTGATATGAAATGTGTGTGTGTGTGTGTGTGTGTGTGTGTGTGTGTGTGTGTGTGTGTGTGTGTGTGTGTGTGTGTCATTAGGTATACCTGTTCAGACAATCACATGACAGCAACTCAGTGCATTTATGGTCAAGACAACCTTCAACCCAAGAATCAGAATGGGTAGGAAAGGTTGTTGGACTTGGATGAAAGTATTTTGAGAACTGCTGATCTACTGGGATTTTCCTGCACAACCATCTCTAGGGTTTACAGAGAATGGTCCAAAAAAGAGAAAATATCCACTGTACACTGTGCAGAAGTGCCTTGTTGAAGCCAGAAGTCAGAAGAGAATGGTCAGAATGCTTTGAGCGGACAGGAAGGCAACAGTAACTCAAATAACTACTTGTTAGAACCAAGTCAGAGGAGCATCTGTGAAGACTGTGAATAAAAAACAGTTGAACAGGTATACCTAATGAAGTGACCAGTGAGTGTATATATGAAATAATTTATCATATATGAGCGTAAAGATAAAGACTAAAGATGATTTTCACCCTAACCTCTGCTATTCTCGCACAGCTGCACAGCTGGCCAGTTAAAGACTGTTTACTGTCAAACGTTTGTGTTCTCACATGCACTTCTTGGGTAATGTCTAGAAAAGTTCAGGGCTGCAATGCGGTGATACAACTGTTACCATATTATCTGTCTAAAACATGATAAAAACCATGTGTGCGCCAAGTTGAAATGACTGACATTTAATATTTGTTTCCTTTAGTGATACACTTTGCAATATTTCAGCATATACTGCAGGATGTAATACATATACTACCACTTGGCTCCCTCCAGCAGTTTAGGCACATAGCTTCGATGACACATCTGAGGTTATGAGCAAGTATTTTTTTTTTTTTTACATGAGATTCTAAAAAAGGAAGGGGAAAAATAAACCAGGATGTAAAGTGCACTTCGTCTGCATTGAGGAATTTCAGAGGTCTCGGGCTCTCAGTCGTCTCATTCTCTTCCAAGAACACTTCTCCTTCCTGTTTCACCTCTGGCATGCCGCCCAAAGTACCCACAAACCACTGAGGCCAAGGCCGAAAATACACAGATGGTAATTTGCGCTACATTTCAATACGACTCAACCACCATTATATATAGCCCTGCTGCCTGAACCCTGATCCTTGCTGAGAGTATCATCTCACCTCAGATTCCAGCTGAAAGATGGACTCTTTATGTCTTTGTCACAGACACAAACACAGGTAGTTGGAGAAGAGAGGGAGGAGTTGATTCTGGGTTTTCATACTGTCTGAACTTATATTTGAACGTTTAACATAAACCTTGATCAATACATGGGAGGATTTTTTTTCCCATGTTAGAGACATTGTGTCAATATAATTAATGCCGAGAGGGATGCTTAATGGTTTAGGTTGCTCTTGCACAGAAGAAAAATGGTTGCCAAGTTTTCAAATCAAAATGAAGTAAAGGTCTGACTGGCTTTTCTTCACTATCTCATGACATAGCTGACTACAACTATTGGCAGCTGTGGCTATTAATGGTGCTATAGTGTGATGTGGACAACATCATATCTTTCTCTTTGTAGGGTGATAGATGTATATACATAATATACAGACTAGGAATTTCATGATACAGAGACTTTTAGTAGTCAATAGCAATACTAGTAGAATTACCAAATTCGATTCCATGGTTAAAAAATTATGAGTCCATTTAGTTAAGCAGCCTCCTCTTTGGTGCTTCAGTAAAGTTGAAGTACTTCCTCCCTTGGTCATTGTTTGCATATTGTCTTTTGTGTATTAATTATCATTCCTTGGCCATCCGCCTTACTGTCTTTCTTATTAACGCCCAGGCGGCGCTATCCCAGCAGCTACACTAGTTGCATCTTCCACATGTAGTTTTTCTGTGCCATGTTGTTTTTGCTGTTTTTGTGGGCATTCTTCTTCTTCTTCAGCACATAAGGATAGACTAGAACACTAAAAACCATATATTGCCTCTGTCAGTTCTGGGAGAATTCCAACTTCGGTACATATGTACCGATATTAAAAACAAAAGCAAATACCATTGCGTTTTCACGATTTTGGTGAAAAATATCAGTTCTGGCTGACATTCTTAATACAGACAGGTGACAGATTTAAGGAAAATTTTTTACTCCTGACTCCTGAGGGGGCATTTTGGTTTGTGTCCCCTTTGAGGAACACATTACTACAAATCAATGCAAAATTGCTCTGAGTGATCACTTCTATCCTGTGATAAGACATTTCTCTCCAGATAAGAGTCTGTCCATTCTCTTCCACAGTGACAGTGCCTTTATCCATAGGTCATCATGGCTCACTGAATGATTTATAGAGTATAAAAAATGTGATAAAACATGTGATACATGTTAAAACATGTGAACGTGATAAACATGGCATGGCCCTCACCATCACTAGCTCTGATCCTAGTTCAGTATGGAGTTATAAGTTATAAGCTATCCTTCTCTACCACCATCATCAAAACACCAAATAAGAGAATCTTTTTGAAAAGTGGTATTTGTTCCCTGCTTTAAATACATTTCCAGTGTACAAATAATTCCAAAGTGGACTGGTGATGTTTTGGTATCATGTTTTACCTCAACGCCTTACTGAGACACTGAGTTTGTTTTTCCATTCGTCACCCACTGTTACAAAAGAAAGTGGTGATGTAATGCTTCATCAAACTATTATAACAGTCCTGTCCCATCCTAGTGCTAGTCTATCTAGACTCTCTAGTTAATATGGCATGCTGGTTTTATTTTGCATATGAAGGACCAAATGTTTAATAACCAACTAATATACTATATGAGTTGGTTAATGTGCAACTATAATATTGTTTGCTGTATCCCCTTTTTAACTGTGGTTATAACTTTATAACACATCAGTTATTAAGAAATGACTTTGTTAAAAAATAGTGTCAACATAAAAATTTAAATACAGCTACCCTAAAAGTCTTTATTTAATTTATTTTATTTTATGATTACATTAAAATATTTTTATACTTCTTGTACTTCTGACAATAGAATAACTCACTGCAAACCTATATAAAGAGGACCAAAAACATTTTAACAATAACTACAAAAATGCTATGAAACCAGAAGAATCGTCGCCATATTTTTTATTTTACGAAAAATGTGCAAAATGTGATTATTGGCTGACAGATCTGCTGTATAGGCAGACCGATTTAGCGCCTGAATTTTTGTTTTTTTGTTTTTTAAATACGGAGCCATTTAAGGTATGCAGAATGTATTTTGGTTTTATCTGATTGAAAAAGCAAGAAAGATAGCCTGTAAATATTGTTCAGAATAAATGCTGGCGTCATGGAAGTGCTAGTTAGCCATGCCAAATACACTAATGCACCTCGATACCATCATTAAGGCTGGCTTTTGAACTGTGTGCTGACCACAGGACAGTTTTCCACTTTGCCTCAGTCCATCCTTAATGAGCTCACAGAATGAGATAGCATTTATGCATTGTGTTTATTTATAGGTTTCTGTCCAGACTCGTGTGTGTACTATGAAGTACAGTACAATTTTTAAAATTATATTATTGGTCTGTGCAACACTTTTTAGATGCTTTTTTTAATCATGCTGTATAGCTTGTGCTATTAAATTACTAGTCCAGTGCCAGTTCAAGAAGAATGTTATCCAGATTTTATTTTGTAGCTACAATTTCCAGGTATCCCATAAGCACCTCATGTGCAAGTAGTCGGTTATTGTAAAAACTAACAGACACCCACACACACAAAGAGAACTGCTAGAAGGATGCCTTTGCTGAATGCGTGTCTGTGTTTTGCTCCTGATAAACACAAATCGCATCAACCCGAGGAGAACAGCTAATGCTAACCAAGGCAGCTGCTAAATAATCAAAGGGAAGGTCACCTTGAATTCATTAAAAATGGCTTATCTAAATCTTAAACTTTAAACTGCACTTATTCTTTTCTCTAGCAATGCACCCAAGAAGTTCAAAGTGGGTTGGTTGAATGGTTGTCGAACAGACACACACACACACACACACACACACACACACACACACACACACACACACACACACAGATTCCTGGCTTTATCAGTGCGATTAGTTTTGAAACACTGATCCAGGTATGTTTATTTATATTTTTAGTATTACACAAAGTTTTTCTTTTTTGTTGGCTCCAAATTTTTCAAGGATGTGTCCTTGGCTTCAGATTCAAAATGAACACGGACCTTCGACTGCTCACTTGTATTTTCACCAAGAGGTCACCACAGTTGATTAATTTACATTGTTAATTTGACAGAGGTTTTACGCCAGATGCCCTTCCTGATGCAACCCTCCATGGTGAGAGGGACTTGTGTCCACACCCCTGGAATGAAATTGGGGGCACTTTTGCTTATAAGGCGTTTTCGTAAACCACTACAATACAGGGACACTAGATTCAAAATGAGCATGCATTCTTTAAAAAGCACATGGATTAAAGGATTTCGAAATCCTTGTATTCTGTTTTAGTTTACATTTTATGCCATGTTCTCCATTTTTTTTAGCAACAGCCTTCATCTTGCAAGTAAAGGACCACTGGTTTGAGTCCAGGTGGAGACACAAACCCCCCTTTACCATGGCGTCTGTCATAAAACCTCTGTCATATTATCAGTGTGGATTAATCCATTCTGATGATCCCTTGGGGAAAATACAAGGGAGCAACCAATGCATTCAGGCTTGAATTTTAAAAAGTCAGCTTAAACACTCTACTCTCCTTAAGACTCCAGTTTATCTAATGAGCATTTCTTTTAAATAATGGTGTTACTTACCAACATAAAGGGCACGCTACCAAACTCTTGCCAAGTTCATTTAAAGTAAATAGTTTGTCTGCTGTCCTATGTGATGTTTTGTCTCCATTGTCACTTATGCCTCCTCTCCAGAAACATTATGTTTTTGGGTTGTTCGTTCATCTGTTAGAAATTTTGTTACCACAACAGGAGCTGACTTTTATGCTGGATCTTTACCAAACTTTGTGTGGTTAATGCCTATGATGGGTATACAATCTAATAATGTTTTTGAGGTCATGGGGTCAAAGGTCAAGGTCACACAGAGTCATTAATTAAATTCTTGTGACTATCGTAGGAGCTTACCAGGCTGTTAAGTCCTAGACAACTTTTGCATACTTAATCACTATGATGGGTTGAAGAACTGGTAACATTTTGAAGTCTGTGTGTCCATGTGTCAGTCCATTTGTCTGTTACATAATTTATCTCTACAGAAGTTGACTTGTTTGGATCTTTTTCAGACTTGGTGTGGGTAATGCCTATGATGCTTAGAACATCTGATAAATTATAACATTGTTGGGTCATAGGTCAAGGTTACATAGAACCATATTTTTTCATATTTCCTGTATCCTTGTTAGTTGTCATGTTTCATTAACTTCCTAATGGAAATAACATGATGAATAAACTTGATGAAGTGATGATCATGTTGCTCATGTTGCAAAGGAACAGCAGTATTTTACAGACTGATCTGTTTTTATTTTAAACAAATAATGGCTTGTTTTTTTGTACTTTTGTTTTGATAATGAAGTTGAAGATGGAGCTGCTAGGCAGGAGGAAAAGAGGAAGTCCACAGAAAAGATTGATGGATGTAGTGAAGGAGGACACACAGAGGGTTGTTGTGAGGGAAGAAGACACAAGAGGATAGGGTGAGATGGAGGCATATGATCCACTGTGGCAACCCCTAAAGCGAGCAGCCAAAAGAAGATGATGATGTTATGCTGAAGTCAAATATAGGAAATTCAAATAATTTTATTTAGAATTTTAGCATTTATAAATTCAGATTTGCATGTCTAGAAAGTTATTGACTTACCCGTGTGCTGCACTTGACAATGCTGCAGCAAACATACTGGGGTGAGAGGGCTTTGCGATTTGTGCTATTGAATATGAGCTTGAAATTTAGTTTTTTTTAAATTATTGTTAACATTCAGTTTATTCATTGCTGGTCATAGTCTTAACTCACTGTTATTATATTACCACTATACTTTCTGCTGTATTTTCCCTTCTTCTAAAAGAGTACACATGTGAAAACTTACAAGGTGCCATTTTTCTAAATTCTTGTTTGGGGGCAAAAAGTCACACCAACATATTCACTGCATCCATGTGAAGTGCAGCAAACAAAGAAGTAACTAACTTCCTGGTCACACAAATCAGACAGATTCCTTGTCAACATAATATCAGGCTGTTTTTAATTATTGAATTAGACTTTAGAAAACAAGCCATCTTTTTGTGTGCTAGAACAGTTAATAATGAAATGACAAATAGTCCTGTTTTCCCTAATTTTTCTCAATTGTACATGAAAAGAATGAAGTATATCAAGCGAGTGAGGGATTGTGGTAAAAGGAAAGGGAGGTGATCCTCATCCAGTATATCACAATTAATGGAATTACCTTCCTCCTTGGGAGGACTGTTAGTCATTTGCAGAGACCTGAGGCTGTCAGTAGTGCATCTCTCCCACCATATTGTCCAGCGAGCGTTAATAAGGTAGCCCTGACCGCCGGGCGTGCTCATTAGCATAGCCCGCGGCTGTGGCAACCCCCGCCAGGGCCTAGCCGGACACTTAATTACCACCTCAGCTCCTTCTTCACCACATCCATACTCCCTACCTTCCTTGCCATGGCCTAACTCCGTGCCCTACCTCCTTAACCCACCCCCAATGACACACACACATATCACCATGAATCTCTCAGTCTTAGCAGGGAAGAGAAGCTAATCATTTTGGTGATGTAAATGTGATGACTTTAGTCACAGTATGTTGTGACAGTCTTTCATGTTACTTCACTTTGTAGGGCTTTGCGGTCAGCAGTCTTTGCAATTTTAGTGATTCCCTGGCCTCCACTACCTCTCTCTCCATCTCTTGTTCCCTCTCTCTCATTCTTATATTAGCTCATGGCCATGACTCTCCTTTTGACATCAGCGCAGTATTGATGCACCCCCGTCCAACCTTAATCGGCTAATGGCCTCCTCTTCTTGCCTGCCCAGTCAAATCAACCCCTCCCTTTTCACCATCTCTCTATCTGTCCCTTCCTTCCTTCACTGTCCTGTCTCCTCTCCCCCTACCCTGTTCAGGCCTGAGGTCAGGGAGGCCAATTTTCATGCCTGGCTAAGCAACAGAGTAGCTGTGTGTGTGTGTGTGTGTGAGTGTGAGAGGGAACATGTTAGTCAGCAGCCTCACAGAAGTCATGTGGTGTGTGACCTCTTGACCTACCTTTACTCCAGTCCTCTGCTCTTCTCTCCATTCTTTAACTTGTGTTCCTCCTTTTTACTAGCAATCACTCTGTGTGACAAGGTTAGCTGAAATCTAACTGGCTCATGTTCTGAATGCGTATGTTTGAGCATGCACGCACACACATACATGCACCCCCTCTGACCTAGAAAAGCTTCAGCCAAAATAATCCTGCCAAGTTCACAAATGGAGATTGTTGACAGCTCTGCGTGGTGAAACAATGAACAACTCTACTACCTGAAAGGTCCAACTGTTTTTAGCTGTAGTTACAGGCTGTGAGCTCCTTGTTTCTTTTTTGTGACAGGTTAACACAACAAATTTCTAAACATTGTACATGAAAATATTTTTATGTGCTCTTTGTGTATCTCTGGTCAGGCTCAAGACTGTTTATTCTGGGAAGTCTTGAAGCCTTTGGCCTTCCCTTTATGGAATCTCAGCCTGGACTTGGACCCTTTATAGGTCTGTCTTTGTCTGTATTAAGGTGGTGCTATACATCTCAGTGGCCCGGAGAGGAAAACCCCCTCCTGTTTTGCCAGTGAATCAACCGTGTGTGAGTGATAACAGATTCAGACTGCTGAGCACCCCGCAGCTGTTTGTCTCAACATGCAAGTCATCCCCGCCATTACACCGCTAAATGGTTCCCTTTCAGTGGCAGACGCTTGCCGCCGCGGCCTCTTTCTCCATGCCTCCATCACGGGGTGGCTGCAGCTACTGTCATCAAGCCAGCCACTGTTCCAGAGAAAAAGCAGTTAAATGTGTGTGTGAAGAAGAAATATCGGGTAGGATTTTGTAGTTCATACATGTGTATACATGTGTATTTGTTTGTCTCCTTGTGTGTAATAGGTATGTAGCAGCAGTCATAAGCACAGAACTGACATGAAGCCCCCGTAGAGCTGGTCTGGAGACCATGACCTTGGAAAATGTCATTCTGTCCATGGGGGCAACTCGTCTGTGACACACAAAGCCATGGTAGTGGAGCGTACGCGGTAGCACTTAGGCAGAAGCCCAGTGGCTTAGTGTTGTGTGCAGCTGCACCTAACCCCAAGGTTTAAGAATGAACCTAGGAAGCAAGAAAGGTCAGCCTCAAAGCTGAGACCTTGGGTCAGTAATCTAGCGATTTCCCTCTAACCACATTACAGCCATTAGTGGCTCTTGCTGCTTTTCGCATGTCACATGGAAATGGGTCAAGCCCTGCCCTGCATGACTCACTGGCTCCTTCTCCCTCTCCCTCGCTTTTTTCCTGTTAACCCTACTCTGGTGGTAAAATGGCTTTAAGCAGAACAGTAAATTGGGTTCACAATCAGTGCATTTTGGTGTTTTCATTCACCTTAATAATAGTCCTAAGAAACGAGAAGTGTCATACAGGCTGTGCATGGTCATCGGTGCTGCGTTGTCTGACAAGGTGAATTCTGTGTGACCATGGGGTTATAGACAGTTTGGAAAGCCTTGAGGCTGATACTGTAACATAACCTGTTAGGCTTGTTTTTGACATCTTTTTCTGTTACTGTAAAATGTAAGAAAGGAAGTGGGGATATGTTAGAGATGAGAAGCTATCTGGAAGTGTGCAAGCCCTGTTTGATATCTGTTGCAGCAGGAGAGTCACGGTCATGGTGGGTTGTGATTGTGGTCACCTTTGTGGACCACAGTCAGCCACGCTGGCCAGATGTCAGCCATCTCTAATGATCCCTACAGGTTGCTGGGCTGGGTTGCCTGGCAACGATTTTGCCTTTGCCTGTAAACAGAGAGCAGACCCACCAGGCCTCTGTGAGGGTCGTGAGGGTCGTGAAGGTGAAGACAGCTTTGGTGTGCTTGGAAATATGTATGTTGGTGTGTAAGACATCTTAAATGATATTTTCATTTTGAGTGCCCAGTTTTCTAATAAATCTCAGCCAGTTCCTTTGTATTGGCTGTTTTGCCAGCTTGTGTGTACAGTAACCCAAAGAGGAGATGTCAGTTTTGACATTTTGTTTCACCCAGGCTTGGTGCTTTTGACATATTCTTATGGAGGTTTGTTAATATGTATCAGGAATATTCACTTTTCTTTGTTCGCCCTTGTCTGGCAAGCTGTAATGTTTTGCTTATGAATATTGATACATGAAGTGTATATTAATGACCCTTGGTGACCTTAACCCTATCCTTATTGGCTCCCTGGTGGTATCTGCCGGCTCATGAATATTAATCTAGTTCTGTAACCTCCATTACCCTAATCTTTGCTGTCTAGCCTCCCAGAAGGACCCGTTGTCATGGTAACCCCTTTACTAGGCTCCTCCAGACCAAGGGTGGGAAAAATATGGTTAAAAAAGACAGAAAATTCAAAATTACTCAAACATCTCGGATGTGCCTTGCCATTATATAAGAAAGAGGTTGAATTTGAAGTCCTTTTCCTGGTCTTCTTGATGGGTGTCAAAGTGTATTTTTGCAGCTTTCCAAGGCTTTTTGACTCCCAGTTAGAGGCCTAACTGTGAAAGCTTAATTGCTTTTAAAGATCATAAATGTACACATAAAACTGAGTTGTAAAGCAGTTGTTTAGCTGTGAAATAATCCTTATTCTAACTGTTTACTAAAGCCATTTTTAAGCTTTATTTGATTTCCCGTCTTCTTCCAGATGTGGACAGCAATGAGGAAGGGGGGCCTGATAGCAGTGCTGTGGAGGAGGAAGGCTGGTTTGGGAACGCCTCTGACACGCGCTCAGAGTCATCATCTTTTGGAGACACCCAGGATGAGGTACTCCTGCCCAGGGGTTCCTCTCCTGATGAACGACCTGGAGTCAGCGCTGGGTCTGGGGATCATGATACATGTGGAGGTGAGAGCTCATTGGGTTGCCCCACACCTGTCCATCGTGCCTCTTTGGACCTTCTTGGACTGGATGGAGGTGCATTCTCGGCCCAGGACACACTCTCATCTGTGGTATCATCACTATACGGTGAGGCAGCATCTCGAGCCCTGGGAAAACCCCTCAGCAGCAACCTACGGCGCCTCCTAGAGGCTGGGTCACTAAAACTTGACACTGGGGAGCTCCTGGGTCGATCATCCAGGGGAGGTGCTGGGGGTGAGTCTCCTCCAATAGGTCTAGCTCCACCTTTGACCCTCTCCCCATCTTCCCACCATGCCCAGCAGTTAAGTGCTCTTGCCCGAAAGCTGGCCAATAACAACAACAACAGTGGCTCAGCCTCACCAGCCTCTACAGCTCCCTCAACCGCCAACATTAAGCAAGAGCCCCTTGACCCCTTTAACTCTGTCACCCCTAGCAATGGCAGTGGCTTTGTCTGGGCAGGTGTTGCGGATAAGTGGCCCCCAGCCAGCTGCTCCACGCCCTGCGGCTCCAGCCTATCCCCAGACTCTGCAATCCAGAAGTTAAAAGCGGCAGCCAATGCTGTACTTCAAGACAAGAATGCCGTGGCCTCCTCATCAACGACATCGTCCTCCTCCTCCACCTCTGCCTCATCTGCAGTGCCCACCCTTGGAGGGGGTGGTCGAGGAGAAGATGTGGTGCGCTTTGATGCCTTCAACTCTCCGTTTAGCCCACAGTCAGCTAGCTCAACCCTCGCTGCACTCTCCAAGAAAGTCAGTGAGCGAAGCCAAGCCTCATCAACAGCCAGTGCTGCTACAGATCACCAAGCGTCAGCAAGTTCCTTCCTCTCACTTGTGTCTATGACCTCCTCCGCTGCCTTGCTCAAAGAGGTGGCAGCTAGGGCAGCAGGAAACCTGCTGGCAGAGAAGAAGGATGGTTCCCCCTTGGCAACCACTGGGGTCCTCCAAGAGGATGTCAAGCCCCTGTTGGACAAGAACCAGAAAGCACCTACACCCTCTACACCAACCCAGAGCCTAGAGTTGCTGTTGCCCTCTCCTCCCAAGGGCAGAGGGAAACCCAGCAACCAAGCAGGTAATCTAAATGTACAATAAAGGAATATAATAAGCATGGCAATTAGTATAAGCATGGTAAGATTAGTAAATGAGTCAGACAGTACAGATAACAGCTCAGCTTAGCTTGGGTGCATTTTTGGACAGTTTTCCATTTAAAATGTGTTTTTCTTGATTAAAACAGCATAGCAAAATATTAAAGTGCACTCAAAGAGTTGGCTTGTGTTAAACAAGACTGCTGTAATTGAATACAGTGAAAGACAATGACTGTACAAGATCATTTCAACTGCATCTGAAAATAAGTCTGTCTTTTGACAGTCAGTTCAGTTTTTATATTTACCCAGTCATTGTTCTGCTTCCCATTCAGTATTCATAAAAGAAACAACACTGAAATTCAAATTAACTGTTACAGTAGTGATAAATTATTACTCATTTTTCAATATAATCAACTTCTTAAAAAATGTCTTTCCTTATTTTATGTGGCAGTAGCAGGTTCACGTGTCACCAAAATACCATCAGAAAAGCAGAATTCTGAACTTCCATGACATGTTTTCTCTAGTTTTGTAATGGTTTTGTTCTCACCTCACTGGTGCTGAAGCAGTGTGTAGTGTAGCCTCAGCTTAACTGTCAGCCGAGCAGAGAGCATAGCCGAGAGAAAACAGCCCTGGCTGGCCTTCTAGTCTGGGAAATGGTCTGTGGGCTCGACGGGGGGTTCCGACTGAGACCTCACTGCCTTCCCAGACCAGCTCGTTTGTGCTCGGATGTGCGTGCTGCCAAAAGGGGGCCGTCAGTGTGCGCTCGGCACAGCGGGGAGCCCTGGAGTCCATATCCATCTCAGCAGCCTCCTCCTGGCTTCATACCCCACTAACCAGAGCCCTCTGCACTGATCAGCACAGCAGACTTAAGGCCAAACACATCATACTTTCCACTGACTGGATACAGATGCATGCACTCTCTCTTCCACTCTCTCTTTCTTTTTTTCCCCTCGTGCATGCTGTCTCTCTGTTACTTACAAATGGGCATGCAGTATAATCTGTAAGAGTGTGCTCAGATGTAGTCATGTAACCCAAACAAGGGTGCACACAAGGATCTCACTCTTGGACAAGGGGAGAGACAGCTTCAAAGTGCAGGCTCCAACTAAGTAGTCTTAAGGGAGAACAGAATGTTTTCAGGGAGATGGATGGGCACTTTTGAGGGATTGTGTCGCAACCCCGCCAAATCTAAAATGGCTGGATCAAATTGACTTCAGACAGATGAGGCAGTCGATGTAATATTCTGTGATCTGCATGCTAAAAAGGGGTCTGCTCTAACCCGGCATGCCGTCAAGGTCGAGCAGTACTGTAAAAATGCAGGTAGTTGTTGGTCGCCAGACTGAAAAATGTGACCTTGATTATTGACTGTCATGTCTTGTTTTATTGTCGACCCTAGCCAGTTCCACTATAAAACTGTATCACACGGGTATGCTGTGCATTCATGTTTAAGAAAGATCAACTCCCTTTTCCTTTTCATGGAAACAGACGCGTTAAGTACTAAGCACACACATATTTGCTGCCTCCTGTTTTATTTCTGCTTCATTCGCCTCAACTTAGACTAAGCAGAAGTCATTTTTGCATTGTGATCTCTGCTGTGCTTGGAGAGGTTGGGCCGCAGATGGTGGTTTATTGTTGCAAATAGGCAGTCTCGAGGTTTTACACCTCAGGTCAATGAATGGCTGAGCACAGTAATTTCACCAAACACTGATTACCAGATGTTTTTCAAGGAACGGCACTGGAATACTTATGAAGCCATCCTGACAGGCCCTTGTAGAATTTGTAATGCAATCATGCCTCTTTCTAATAAGACCAATTAAACAGTAATGGATGCCGGATATGAAGCCAACAACAATAATCGAGACACTAAAACATGCTTGAGTTTTTGCTTTCATTGTTCCATCGCTTCCAGCTGGCATTTCTCTCATGATAGTTTTCATTATAAGGTGCACAGGCACCATCTCTCACAGATCTGAACATAGTCTGAGTTGCTCATGAATTTATATATGATATTTTTTACAGTACTGATGTCATACATGTGGCCTGTGGGCAAGAACAGGCCCGTCAAAGTGTCTATTCCAACCCCATTGGCTTTGCAACATAAGAAAACTGCAGAGAAAGACATTAATAAATCAAATTTTTCAGTCAAATGCACTGGAGGTCCTGGTGTGGTGGAACCTTTTGTTATTAAATTGGGCAATATGTGGCACACGAGCAAAAATAAGTTTGACATCCTTACTTCACAGTAATATGCTTCATTTTAGCCAAACAGTATAATTTATGTGCATTAAACACTCAAATCTAGTTTCTGAAAAATTTTAAATGTTTCTTGTTCATGTTCTTTTTTTTTTTTTCCATCAAGGCTCTCCTGAGGATGGTGGCAAACCATTCCAGTGTCCTGTGTGTGGCCTGGTCATCAAACGCAAGAGCTACTGGAAGAGACACATGGTCATCCACACAGGCTTGAAAAGCCATCAGTGTCCGCTGTGTCCCTTTCGCTGTGCTCGCAAAGACAATCTGAAGTCCCATATGAAGGTTGGATTTTGTTTTTATCATGTAACCCTGCACCCTTTTTGATCCACACACAGACCATGTTTAATCAGTACTTAATTTATTGTGTCTGAAATATAATTAACATAAACAACATAAACAGTATGTGTACTTGTATCCTCTGCACTATTTAACACTTTAATAAATCTGAAATACACCTCCTGGTGTCCCACAGTACCAGAGACAAGAAGTTAATTGACAATTAAACCTGTCCTCCTTTTTCAGGTACATCAGCACCAGGATCGGGGTGAGACGTTTCAGTGTGAACTCTGTCCCTTTACCTCCTCCCGTCACTTCAGCCTGAAGCTTCACATGCGCTGCCACCAGCACTTCCCCCGCACAGACGTCAAGGTGAAAGAGGAGATCACCACTGACACAGAGGGCGAGGGCTCCCTGATGGGTGACAGTGGTTCCACAGAGCTGAGGGGGACAGAGGTGTCCCCACTGCACTCAGATGCTCAGCAGCAGACCTCCCCTCCAGTCGAAGCTTCCTCCAATCACGTCCACATCAAGGAGGAGCCCCAGGAGAGAGACCTGTCTGTACTCTCCCCTTTTAGCATCTGCAGGGACCGTCCCAGTAGCAGTGCCAACTCACTGGACCTACCTGGAGTTGGGGTTGGAGTTGGCGTCAGGTCCAGTCCTAGTGGTGTAACCACAGCCTCCTTATTCAGCCCCGACATCACTACCAAAACAGCCACTGACCTGCTTATGAAGCTTTCAGGTTAGTGTAGCTCTGTTTTTTTAAGAATAGAAAACACTTTCCTTTTACTTCCTTTGCTACTAAATTCCTTTTTTTTAAATTAATTGATTTACAGGAATGTCAAGAATTAGCATGACCATTACATGTTTGTGAATGTCTCGTTTTAAAACTAAAGATACTCTACCAAGAAACTAGAAATACTCACATTTGAATAGCTAGACCCAGTGATTTTTTTTTTCAGTCAACAAATGAATTACTCTAATCATTTCTGCTCCAATCTAGTTGGTGTTTACAGAGTCTATAGAATTTAAATGTGTCACACCAGTGTCAAGTTATATGGCTTTATTGCCCACAAATGAACTTCCATGTATGTACAGTACTGAATTTGGTTAATGCTGTCCAAATGCAGCACAGGTTGTATCAGGTAATTTGGTTTTAAAAAATATACTGAAAAACAGCTTGTACAGAGACACTACTGGAATAACTCCTGTAATCCATAATTGTTTTGTTTATTGTGCCGTTTTTTCAACTTGACTTTGGAACTATAGTTGTTGCAGTTGCACTTTCATCAGGAGTATTTCATTTCTTCTAAACTTGAACATGAAGACATCCGCGCTGATCTCCAGCTAGATGTTGTCTCCCCTTTGCCTTAAGTTTTGTTTTGATTCTTCATTGTCACCAGAAATAACATTCGTAAGAAGTGTAAACACTTTTTATGTTTATCATTTCGGGTCAAGGCTGCAGTAAGTCTCTGAGCAGTTTTTAATGGATTATAAAAACAATGGGAACCTAAAATGTCTGTTAGTTCAAACATGTAGGGAATAGAGAGTTTTAGCTTTTGACAGCAGCGTATACACTAATGCGTTCAGACTGTTTCATGGGCATTGACATGAGAAATCATTTTAAATTCCCACTGGTGGTGTTCTTTAAACAGTGAGATGAATAGAAAAATGCACAGTCACGCTGCATTGGTCTTGCATAGGTGGGTTTAGGCATATTTGATTGAGCTGTTTAGCTATTAATGTGCAAATTGTAGATGGAAAAAGTGGTGTGAAAGTGCCACATGTATTGAAGTGGTTTTGACTATACCAAAGGAATTTAAATCCTGTTCTTTTCATATTTGATTATTTTTGTTTTGCCAAAAAAAAAGACTAGTAGAAGGTGAAGTACTGATTCAACTTATTTAATCAAGTAAAAATGAAAAAGTACAGGCTGTAAAATGTACTCAAAGGATAAAAGTAAAAAGTAACTCTTTTTAAGGTCATTTCTACTGGCTATTTTTGTGCTAATTAATTGAACCTCGTATCATAAATATAAGATTAATATTATTATTAGGGAACAAGAACTTTATTTGAACTTCTATTCTACTTAAACTTCTTCGATTCTCATGAACATACTCACTTCAAACAACTGTTATGAATACAAGCAGAGCAAAACAAAGCAAGTAAGGAATCTAGCTCTGTTTGCACTTACCTACAATGTAGATGGATGACTTTGCCTTCACACTAAACAGAAGATTGAATATAGTGTTAATTATGTTTTTTTGCCTCTTTAATCTCTGTGTCTTTTACACAATAAGCATCAAGAATAGAGGCACCAATAGGATCGTCTTTTATGTTTTTTGTTGTTGGGTTCAAATCAGAAAAAATACCAAAGTAAAGTACAGATACCTGAAAACTCTACTTCAGTACAGTAACAAAGTATTTGTACTTTACTTCCCACCTCTGAACATAATGTAGTTGACTGTCCCTGATACAACAGCTTCAAATATTCCAGTAACATCAGTTAAAAACAAGCACAGCTGATGCTGGGATAAACACAGGAACGTGAGAGTTGGAGCTACAAATCCATACTCAAAAGTTAACACATCTCAGTGATTGATGCCCAGAGATTTAATGGTGGATACTGTTGTGCCCAGCACTTCTAACTCATTTACTCACATCCTCCTCCTGCCTGTTTCTGTGCAGGGGTGTAAAACAGAGAATGCTCCAGTACTGAGCTGTCTTTTTTGCTTATAAACTGAGGACACTGTCGGTTAATGACTGTAAACATCATACACTAATTGCTTGTAATCAGGTAAAGTGCATCTCACTGTATGCATCACCATGACTGCTAGCAGTAGAATTGAACAGTGAATATGCTAAAAAAAAAAACAAAAAAAAACAAATGCCAATATGAAGCTCTTAAGTCTTGACTTTTAATCAGAGAACATAAAACCATGCAGTATATTTTTATTTAGTCTTAATTTTTGAAATTTTTATTTGTTCTATAAAAAAAGAGTCATTACAATGCCCAAATAAAATTTGGGCATTTTTTAAAATCATTTAACCAGCTAAACATAAGTACAGTTTGATAGCTTTTTTTTGAGGTAAAATTTAAACTTGATAATGCCCAGTAGCACATCTCCAGCTCTCTGCAGCTGACTACTGATCAGCTCCACCAAAGCAGTCAGGGACTAAATGATTTGCTCAGGGGCACCTCGGCACTAGTTGTCTAGGGATTAATTTTCTTCAGTGACATCTTGTCACTTGTCATGGGTGGCAACTAATTGTAAATTCCTGGCATCTTCCTCTTGCTTTTCCTTGTATGCGTGCATGTATTGCTATGACTGACAAAATAGTGACACATTCAATTCCAAATTAGCCAAAGGGATAAACCAAAAATTTACACTGACTGACTTAAAGATTACTGTCTAATACAGAGAAGACTTCATATTTCCCACTCTTGATATTAAGTTTTACTTCACTTTTTAAATGATATCATATTTTCTAAAATTGGAAAAGTGGAGTTATGCTTTAACATTTTTTTCAAGCTACTAATAATCCTGCATTTTTTTAACAAACTTGACAAACATGCTGTTCTCAGGTATACAAGGTCCGACCCATGTTTAGATACATTTCACCATGTTGCAGAAAATATCAGAGGATGAGCTTGGAGACGATGGCAAGATTGATGGAAAAAGGTTGACCGAGGTTGCACGCCAGGGTCGAGGCGGCGGCTGCCACTCTTCCAGTTAATGCTGCGTAATTAGATTGAGATCTTGAGAGTGAGGATGGAAGGAAAAAACCCTGGGAACATTAGATTAATTAAAAATTTATGCATAATTCATAATTAAAAAGGAATTCATAATTTGAAATGATTAGCGCCCTCAGCGCCATCCTGTGACCCCGCCAGGATGCACAGGGACTCGGCTGGCTTAGTTAACTCCCCCTCGATCCTGCACACCCCTGCTCCACATGGATGCCCCCTGGGTGCCAGTTGTGCTTCACTCCCAGACTGCACAATCAAGCCCAGGCAACTCCCAGAGGAGCCAAGATGGCTCCCTGCAATGTCAGCCCAGTGTCAAGTGGCGGACATGTTAGTCAGGGCATCATTCAAGGAGAGTGAGGGAGGCTATAAAAAGACAGGACGAGAGGATGTTGAACTTGAATGCATGATGATGGGTTTTAATGAATACTGCTTCTTTGATCACAAAGTTTTCTCCCTTTGTTGGGGGGTGGAGTTAAAGAAAGGGGGTTATGAAACTCAGAAGAAGTGGGCTCAGATCTTTATGAGACTTACCCATGCCAAGGAGCAGCCAGGAAAGGAGAGGTGAGGAAGTTCCTCCTGGGACCTCTAGACTCTATTTCTTTTGACCTCCCTGCCAACCCAGATTGAGTGTGTACACGAGCAGCTCATCCCTCCTGCTTTTACACTGCTGTCTCAGTGCCTCAATCCCACAAGACCTGTGAGAAGGGGGTTGGAGAGAGACGTATAAAAAGCTGCAGAGGGAAAGATAAAAAAAAGGGAAAAATGAGACAGATAAAGTGACAGCAAGCAAGGGAGAGGGAATAAAAGGCAAAGAGGGAGTTACATTGAGTTCCCCAGGCATAAAAAGCCAGTGAACTCTTGGTGACCTCTGACATAATAAGCATATCATTTTTTGGGCTGTTCTGCTTTCCGTTGAGTGTTATACTGATACCCTTTGATTTTTATCCTTGCACGCTGACACAACCGTTAGCTATCCAGTGTGATCCACATTTTGATTCAGAGATGAAAGCCACAGAGGCACTTTGAAATGCACAGCCCCTACCCTGTGCCCAGTGGACCCTGAGTTAATAATGACAGTGGGCACTGCACACCCTCCAAACACTGCCCCGCCCCCTGCTGTGGTGACACAGGCACAACGAGCGTGACCCTGGCTGGGTGTGAATAATTGGCATACAGGGGGTTGTAGGAGGTGTTGCATCTGTCATGATGCTTCTGCAGTTGTCTTATTTATGTATTTCCTGGGAGAGTATCTTGCATGTAGTGCTTTGGTATAGTAATATGCTGCAACAGCAGAATTTTAACACTGTAAAACATGCAGTAGAGTTGTCTGTGCTTTAGACATATTTTTTGTATGTATTATCATTTAAAAAGTAAAATGTAGTAAAAATTCTGAGGCCTCTCGTGACAAAAATAAGTTTGATTTTGAATGGTCTCTTCTTTAGCTTTTTCTCTTCAAGAACATCTAGATTTAATCTTATGTGTCCCCTGCTTTCCAGCTCTGCATGAGCAGATACAGACACGCCTTTTGTGTGTGACCTCTGGTCCATACATCCCCACTGCAGCCATCAGTATCACTGTCCGGTGTCTAGCACTCTGTCAGCTATTGTTGGGTTCTCAACCTGCCCCACGTAGCCCTCTGCTTTTTTTTCTCTGAGAAAAAAACAGCAGCCAATTGTCAGAGGGGGAGCAGGCCGGCGTGACAGAGGTGGAAAGCTAATGAAGTTATTTGACGGCAGCCCTGGCCACGGAGCGAGAGGTGAGGTGGAGTGGACAAGCGCCTGGCAGTGAGACGGATGAGGCGCAAGAGGGAAGCATGGCGAGGGGGAGAGAAACAGGCAAGAGAACGGCAATGGAAGCAGCATTGGTGGCAGGTGTCAGAAGGGTGTGATAACATGGAGACAAACTGATAGCATCGTCAAACCTGAGCTAGAACCAGTGTAGGGAACTGACACTTGTCTTGGTACACACACACTCTGAAACTCACAGAAGAGCAGCCCAGCCACCCAGAGATGCCCATCTCCTCCGCAAATCTGTGCTCACTTCACAAAATGATCTGCCAGGGACTGGAGCTCATGAAACTATTGTGATTGTGAAATTTTGACAGACAAAAGGCCAAAAGTGTAAGCTTGGTGTTGTTGGCTGAATAACTCCTGTTGGTACTATGCTCAGCCTTTTTGTTCTTGAGCCATCACCATAGAGGAGTAAAAAAAAACTAGCCCACTGGATTAGGCTACTAAATAATTCATTGGGTTCTGTAACATAGATTCTGAGTGGAAATACACTCTATTTATAGCGACAATCCAAAAGGTCACTGGAGTGGTGTGACTTTGTGTGTGAGTGCACGTCCTGGAGTTGTTTTTGTTCTTGTGAGGCCACAGAGGAGAAAAATTTGAGAATCTAAGTTTATGTTGAGTTTATATTTATCTGTGGCTTGAGTGTAGCACAGTGACTTCATAAGCATGTGTTCTGTTACATGAAGCAACACAAAGTATGGTTAAATGTGAGTGTATTGTTGTGTGTTTGTAAGGCGCTGACCAAGTGTGCTGTCCCTGTCTGATCCGACATGGCCCAACACGCTTCTAATTAGAGGACGTCCTTCCAGGTGCTGACCAGGTTATACTTAGCCTGCCCGCTGACATCTGACAGTGTGACATTTCCAGCTGGTGCCATGTGCGACCCTGCGCTACTGCCCCCGAACTTGAAGGTCACCACCCCACCCCATCCTCTCTCCCCCCACCGCTCACCCTCTTGCTTCTCGGCCTCTTGAACTGCAGCCTCAACCCACCATTGTGTGGCACTGTGGCATCATGGCATCACATGGGTGGTCAGAACGGCAGCACCTGTCCCCCTTCCCTGCCCCATATCCCCTGTCCCTGAGCCCTCTATCCCTCCGGCATAGATCATCATTAATCAGAGGGGCTGGGGCCAGCACAGATTGATGATGCGGGCAGGGGGCGGCAGGCCTGTGGCGGTTAGAGATGTTAGGTGAGACGATCGGGTGAGGAGTGGAGCAGATCTCTGCTGGGGCCAGAGGAGACTGGACAGCACTCTGCCCAAGAGTGATAGCCTCTCTTATATCCATGCTCCCTGTGTGTGTGTGTGTGTGTGTGTGTGTGTGTGTGAGTGAGTGAGTGTGTGAGAGAGAGAGAGTGGCCATGCTTGGATACTGGCGATTTCAAATTGTACAAGTGTCAAGGGTTGTGCAAGTAGATGTGAAGATGTGTTTGTTGTTGCAACAAAATTAGCATTCAAATGGAAAAATGGAAATACAAATTTGCTGTGGCTAATTTTAGAGTTGAACTAATAATATCTGCATAGCTCCTTAGCAGGTTCTCAACTGGGGTGTCTACTGGAGCATTTATAAATTGATTTATTACAGATTGCAGACCATTGCTTTTAAAGCCATGTCATGCTCCAAATATATTATGTTGCAAGGAAAAATATAAAGATAATCTGTAAAGTAACATTTGTCGCTTTCAGTTATCATAGCAAGGAGGCTCTGCTACTTAAATCACATTTTGTATTAACTCCAAATTATAATGCCACTGTTGCAGATACTGCAGAAGTCATGTTGGCTAATCTATTCAAATTTTTTTTGTTTGTTTTTGCAATACACATATACCTTCCAGGAAACCCTGCCTTTTCACTTCATTTTATTGTAGAGGATTTGTATTATTAAATCGAGCCAGTGATTTGCACATCTCATAAACTAGTAGTTTGTTCATGAAAGAACATAGAAAGCATAGGAAATGTTGAAAGTGAGATATATTACTGTTTCATTATAAAAAAAAAAAAATACAAGCTCATCTTGAACTTGATGGTAGCAACACATCTTAAAAGTTGGAAGAAGGGCAACAAAAGGCTGGAAAATAAGTGGTACTAAAAAGAAACAGCTGGAGGCACATGTTGCAACTAATTAAGTTAATTAGCAACAGGCCAGTAATGTGACTGGGTATAAAAAGAGCACCTGGAAGATGCAGTCTTTCAGAAGAAAAAACGGAGCAGAGGTTCAGCAGTTTGCAAGAAAGTGTCTCTATAAATTGTGGAGCAATTTAAGAGTAATGTTCCTCAGTGAAAAATTGAAAAGATTTTGAATATTTCATTGACTACAGTAGATAAAAACATCAAACATCAATCTTGAGACATCTCTGGAGACACAGCCGAAAACCAGTGTTGAATGCTCATGATCTTCGGGCCTTCGGAAGCACTGCATTGCAAACAGTCATGATTCTGTCTTGGAAATCACTGTATGGGCTCAGGAACACTTCCAGAAACCACTTTCTGTGAACACAGTTTTCTGGCTTTTTTATCACTGCTCAGTTGAAAAGCCTGCAACTCTGATAGTGGAAAGGCACCATCAGTAATGAAAGGCATATACAGGTTTTAGAGCAACATACACTTCCCTCCAGATTGCATCTTTTTCAGGGAAGACATTGCATATTTCAGCAAGAGAATGCTAAACTGCATACTGGAGCTATTAGAGTCCAGGTACTGGACTGGCCTTCCTGCAGTCCAGACCTTTCAGCAACTGAAAACATTTGGTGCATATTGAAACACAACATGTGGCAAAGACCCAGGACTGTTGAACAACTGGAATCCTACATCAGACAAGAATGTAACAACATTCCTCTCCCAAAGGTCCAGCCGCTTGTCTCTCGGGTTCCTGGACATTTACAGATTATTGTTAAAAGAAGTGGGGATGCCACAATTTTTTTGACATGTTGCTTTCATCAAATTTAAGATAAGCTAGTAGTTCTTATGAAATAGTAAAATTTCTCACTTCTAATATTTGTATGTTTTCTATGTTCTTTTGTGAATAAAATATTGGTTTATGAACTTTGTAAATCATTGCATTTTGTGTTTATTTACAACTGGAATTCCAGAAAAGTTGGGTTTTTCTTTAAATTTGGACAAAATGAAAACTAAAAGGTTTTCAAATCATATGAGCCAATATTTTATTCACAACAGAACACAGATAACATAACAAATGTTCAAACTGGGAAATTGTACACCTTCATCCACTAAATG